>JAPKLY010001688.1:0-25410 GCA_026898435.1 Prunella vulgaris
TTATTTGTGACATGGGTAATGGAGTAGTACACAAAGCCTTATGTGACTTAGGAGCAAGTATCAATTTGATTCCACTCTCGATCTTCAAAAGCCTAAATCAAGGTAACTTGAAAGGAACATCCACTACTCTCCAATTGGCGGATGGCTCAACTACCATTCCTAATGGCTTTATAGAGGATGTACTTGTGAGAATTAAAGATTTCACATTCCCAGCGAACTTTTATGTTCTTGATATGGAAGAAGACAAAGATATTCCTCTTATTCTAGGAAGACCTTTCTTGGCTACCGCTCGAGCGGTTATTGATGTTTATAATGGAGAGTTAACTTTGAAGCTTGGAGGGGATGAACTTCACTTTTCTATCCAAGATGCTATGAAGCATCCAAAGGAGAATTCCTCTTGCAACTCTATTGATGTTGTAGAGCTTTGTATACAAGAAGCTTTTGAAAATGCTGAAATTCCTTTCTTTACTTCTAATTATGAGATTCCTAACTATAATGAAGTTAAAGAAGGTGATTGTTTTGTTGTTGATGATGTAGGCAATGAACATGAAAGAGCAATGAACACTCGAGAAAAGGAGATGCTCATGGAAATCAAAGAGGGTGAAATAGCAAGCAAGGAGAAGGAAGAGGAAGCTAGGATTGCATTAAAGTCATTGCCCGATCACCTCAAGTACGCATATCTTGATGAAAACGAGAGGAATCCGGTAATCATATCTTCTTCTCTTCAAAGTGATGAACTTGAAAAATTGCTTGTTATGCTTAGTGTTTGCCAAAATCGTGTATGATTTCCACGCAAGTGAACGTGGTCGTTGTTGTCGCGGCAAGTTAACCAAGTTAAATATCGAACACAGGGAAACGATGCGATATCAAGCTAGTATTGAATGTTCACAAAGATGGATAGCTAGGAAAGCAAGAAAACAATCTTGGATTCTATCTACTAATCAAGCAAGAATAGTAAATCCTAACTATCACCTCAAAGAAGTGAGCAAGTGTGAAGTGTACATGGAAGTAATCCTACTATGGTTCCTCTAGAATCCTATCCATCCTAGCATGCAAAAGGTCTCTTGGTGTCTTAGTCAAACCAACTAGTGTCTAGATCTCTCTACAACACAAGGTAATGGCTCTATTGGATGTCTAGATCTCTCTACAACTTCCAATACTCCAATTCAGATGTCTAGGCTAATATGCAATTCTCATTGGTCATACAAGCAATATATCAAAGACTTGGCATGCATAAAGTTCTTATAGCTCAATTCTCATTTCATTTCTAAAACATATAAGCCATACAATCCAATTTAACATCCCAAGCATTCATACAAGTCATTAATAAGAGAACTAATTCAACAAGATCACTAATTCATGCATAGGATTAACAAGAGACTAAATTCCCATAGTATTCATACAACCATGCAATAAGGATATTAGCCCATAGCTAATTGGAAATGAAAATCAACAATGAACAATGTAAACATCATGAATATTAACTAACACAAGAGAATTAAAGGAAATCTTACCATAAGTGGATGAATTGAAATACAAGCTACAAACCTCCAATTTGCTAAGTCTTGATCCAAAGCTCAAAATATAAAATTGAATCGCAGGAATAAAGCTCTAATCACTACGAGTATGTAGGAATAAACGGATCTAAAATCCGACGGATGGATCAAAAGTTATGGAAGAAAGAAGATTGAATCTAACTAAGAACCCACTAAGTAACTACCTAATTCTCTCTCTAAACTAATCTAATAACTTGGAATAATGATGATCCTCTGTGACTTGGATATTTGATCCTTGAAGTATTTATAGTGCCCACAATGTTTGGTCCAAAATGCCCTTCATTAAACGCGCGAAAAGACGAAACAACCCTCGAAATTAGGCCTGTCCGGGGCATCACACGAGTGTACACAGTCGCCGCACGAGTCCAGCTCGTGTGATCACTCGTGTGACACAACCTCACACGAACCAGAGCCTCCTCGCACGAGTGTGAGCTTGTGGTCGCACGAGTCTGGGCTTGTGGTCGCTCGAGCCAGGCTTGGTCGATCCTCGACTTCTTGTTTTTTTCATATCTTGAGTTCTAGAGCTCTGATTGACTCAATTCTTCTTGCGTTGTGACCCTCTCTTCGAACTCTTCGACATGTTATATCATTTGCCTCCATTGGATCAACTCACATTTTCTGAACTTTTACGAACTTGCTTGTCTTTTGCCATTTTTTGCTCGTTTTCACTACAAAACACATTTTCTTCCCACAAAATGGTTAATAGCACAATTTATAAAAAATTAGGGTCAAATATGAACATAAGCACATCAAAACCATATAGAAATGGATGCAAAAACATGCAATTATGACCCTAATCACTTAGGAAACATAAAATGGCTATAAGTTGGACGGTGGATGATCTTAAGGGTGTAAATCCTTATTTATGCATGCATAGAATATGTTTAGAAGAAAATGCTAAGCCATTAGTTCAACCACAAAGAAGAGTGAATCCTATAATACAAGAAGTCATTAAGAAAGAAGTGTTAAAATTGCTTGGAGCGAATATGATTTTTCCAATTAGTGATAGCCCTTGGGTGTTACCCTTGCATGTAGTATCTAAGAAGGGCGGAATGACTATCATAAAAACTGAAAATAATGAAGTAATTGCTACAAGGGTGGCCACGGGTTGGCGTGTTTATGTTGATTATAGGGAATTGAACAAGGCTACTTGTAAGGATCACTTTCCTTTGCCATTTATGGACCAAATGTTGGATAGATTATGTGGTTATCGATACTATTGCTTCCTCGATGGTTATTCCGGATACAATCAAATCATGATTGCACCGGAAGACCAAGAGAAGACTACTTTCATATGTACCTATGGAACGTATGCTTGGAGACGCATGCCTTTTGGGCTATGCAATGCTCCGGCTACATTTCAAAGGTTAATGATGTCGATATTCCATGGGTTAATTGAGCAAATTATGGAAGTGTTTATGGACGATTTCAGTGTTTTTGGAAATACTTATGATGTTTGTTTGTCCAATCTTGAGAAGGTGCTAATTAGATGTGAAGAGGCAAATTTGGTGCTCAATTGGGAGAAATGTTATTTTATGGTAAGTGAATGTGTTGTTCTTGGAAATCACATCTTCTCTAGTGGGCTACAAGTTGATCGTGCCAAGGTAGTAGCTATTGAAAAGTTGCCTCCACCTATAAATGAGAAGTGAGTAAGATCTTTCTTGGGACATACCGGATTCTATAGGAGATTTATCAAAGATTTTTCTAAATTGTCAAAACCGTTGTCTCGATTATTGGAGAAAGATGTTCCTTTTAAGTTTGATGATGTTTGCTTGAATTCTTTTAGGTTGTTGAAAGAAGCCTTGGTGAGTGCACCGGTCTTGATCACTCCAAATTGGGAAGAACCACTCATGTGTGATTCAAGAGACTATGCCATGAGAGTGGTGCTAGGGCAATTAAGAGAAAGAAGATTTCATGCAATCTACTACGCTTCAAAGACTTTCTCAGCTACTCAATTAAATTACACCACTACCGAGAGGGAGCTTTTGGCCATTATATATGACGTGGAGAAGTTTCGTCCATATCTTGTGGGGAAGAAAACCATTGTCTATACGGACCACTCGGCTATCAAGTTTTTGATGAAGAAGAAGCATTCTAAACCTAGGTTGATTAGGTGGGTGCTACTTATACAAGAGTTCGATTTGGAGATTAGGGATAAAAAGGGAAGCGAAAGTGTTATTGCTGACCATTTGTCAAGACTAGTGAGGGGAGATGAAGCTTTGGAAGAAAAAGAAGAGATACTTGAGAGTTTTCCCGATTAGCATATCTTTAGGATTGAAGAGGAGAGACTTTGGAAGATGGAGGATGAGGCTCCATGGTATGCCGACTTTGCTAATTTCTTAGCAAGTGGGGCAACTCCTTATGGAATGAGTTCAAATGCAAGGAAATGGTTTTACAAAGAGGTACGTCGTTATATTTGGGATGATCCATATTTGTATCGTCGATGTGCCGATTCCATGATTAGGAGATGTATTCCGGATGAAGAAATTGAAAGTGTGCTTACACATTGCCATTCTTTGCCTTGCGGAGGACATTTTGGGTCCATTAAGACGGCTCAAAAGGTATTTCAATGTGGTTTTTATTGGCCTTCGGTTTTCAAGGATTGTCATATGTTTGTTGCTTGATGTGATCGATGCCAAAGAGTTGGGGGGTTGTCAAGACGAGATGAGATGCCCTTGAATATTTTTCAAGAGGTAGAGGTTTTTGATGTATGGGGCATTGACTTTATGGGACCCTTCCCATCTTCTCATGGTTATTTGTATATTCTTTTGGCGGTGGATTATGTTTCGAAGTGGGTGGAAGCAATTCCCATGAAATTCAATGATGCAAGAGTGGTTATGGAGTTCTTGAGGAAGAATATCTTAGCTAGATTTGGTGTGCCGAGGTCATTGATTAGTGATGGGGGTACTCACTTTGTGAATAGAGCGTTGGGGAATCTATTAGTAAAGTACGATGTGAAGCATAAGATTTCCCCGGCCTATCACCCCCAAACTAATGGATTGGCTGAAGTGTCAAATCGCCAAATAAAGCTTATCCTTGAGAAGACCGTGAGCTCTAATAGGAAAGATTGGGAACTTAAGTTGGATGATGCATTATGGGCTTATCGTACGGCTTTTAAGACTCCGTTGAACCTTTCTCCTTACCAACTTGTGTATGGTAAGCCTTGTTATTTGCCCGTTGAGCTTGAACACAAAGCTTATTGGGCCATTAAGAAGTTGAATTTTGATGAGAAAATATGTGGGGAGTAAAGACATTTTCAATTGTTGGAGTTAGATGAATTTAGAGATGAGGCATACGAAAATGCTAAGATTTTTAAGGAAAAGACCAAGAAATGGCATGATGCAAATATAAAAGAGAAGTCATTCAAAGTGCTCGATCAAGTACTTTTGTTTAATTCAAGATTGAAGTTGTTTCCCGGGAAATTAAAGTCGAATTGGAGTGGGCCCTTTACAATTTCAAATTGCTTTGCAAGTGGATGGTATGAATTGATGAATGATAAAGGGGAACTCTTCTATGCTAATGGTCATCGTTTGAAACTTTACCATAATTCCATGCCACGAGAGGGAACAAACTATTTGAGGCTATGTGATGTTAAGCCACCATGATTTGAGCTTAAGAGTCGTCCGGCTAGGGGACGTTAAATCCAAGCGCTAGATGGGAGGCAACCCATCCTTGTGGTTTATTTTGTAGATTCAATTGTTGATAGTGTAGTTAATTGGGTTTTGTTTGTGTAGGTGCTTATTGTCCAAGGGAGTGCTTTCATAATATTATTGCTCCACGGGTGAGGTATTGTTTCCTTTCTCCTTGTGAAATACTTGGTCTAACCAAGTTTGGGGGTAGATCTCTTGGTATTTGTTCTTGTGATGGATTATTGATGAATTTGATCTTAGAATTTATGATGCTTTTATTGATTGTGCTTAATTCTTGTGCATTGCTTGATATTGTCTTCACTTCTTGGCCAAACTTTTTAGACTTATAGTCCAAAAAAGTTTGGGGGTGTGATCGTTTTGCCATTCTCTTCGCAATGCTATTATCATGATGATTTTTAGTGCTTCTATGATGTTTTGGACCATATGCTTAGGATTAGGCCTTGTTTTGCTTGTTATTTTTTGCCATATTGTTGTTTGTTTTGAGTAGTGAATGCATGAGATATGCTTATTGTTGTGTGGATGAGTTGAAAGTCTTGATTAGTGTAGTGGATTTATTGCTTGATTCGTGTTGATATTTAATACTTTTGAATTCATGATTCTTGAGATTTCATTGATATGAGCATTTTGATATGATATGAGTCTTGATCAACCATGTCCCGTGAGATTTGAGCCAAATTTTACCCGTTTCAATCTTGAACGGATGACATTTTTCTTTGATGTGAGTTCCACACATGTGCAATATACTCTAGAACTTGGCTTTAGTCTTATTTGAGGCTACATTAGATAATGATTTCACATGAGATGATATGAGGCATTTTCTTTGATCTATATTGCCCCACTTAGCCCTATGAGCTTACCATTGATATTGATATCCTTTGCTACCATTTTGTGCTTATAATCCTTTCATTTGGCTAACCACACTTTAAGCCATTTTTCTTCCTTTTTGGAACTCTCTTGTCCTTATGATTAGTAGAGTGAAAAGAAGGAAGGAAGATTGGTGATATGATGAAGAAAATGGCGGCCAATGTGGAAAGAAATTCAAGTTTGCATGGATTGATTTGAAAAGAAGGTTAAAAAGGCAAGTGCTAGCAAGAAATTGAAAAAAGGTTGACTTTTCATGAAAATTTGGTCAAGTTTGACTCAAGTGTTGTGAGTATGTTCACAACTTTGCAAAAAAGGGAAGAATTATATTTGAAAATGAGATTTTGAAAGAGCATGAAGATGAGATTGCTATTTGCATGAAGACATGATTTACATGATGATTCCTTCTATGCTTTACTAATCATACTTAGTCACTATTATCCATATTTTCCTTCCCTACCAAAGAGCCAACACTACAACCTTTAAAAGTCCTCATTGATGTGTGATTGAATTGTCATTCCAAGTGGTGGAGAATGTAGACTTGAGCCAAGCCTATGGTAGTATTTGTATCATTGTGTGATGAATGAGAGAGCTTAAACACTTTAGTGTTGACTGAAACACCTATCTTGAGAGGATCATGACTCATTGATTTGATTTTGTGCTCATTGATTTGATTTTGATAGTTGATTGAATGATAATGTATTTTAGATTGCTAGATATTGAGTGATGATTCTATGGCATTTGATCTTGTGCTTGATGCTTCATACATACAATTATTCCCCTATCTTATCGCTTCGTTGCTCGAGGCCGAGCAACAATCTAGTTTGGGGGTGTGATTAGGGTCATAATTGCATGTTTTTGCATTCATTTCTACATGGTTTTGATGTGATTATGTTCATATTTGACCCTAAAATGCTATACTTTGTGCATTTAACCCTTTTTGGCTAGAAAGTTGTGTTTTGTAGTGAAAATGAGCAAAAATCGGCAAGAGACGAGCAAGTTCATAAAAGTCCAGAAATTATGAGTTGATCTAATGGAGGCAAATGATATACCATGTCGAAGAGTTCGAAGAGAGGGTCGCAACGGAAAATGATTCGAGTCAATCGGAGCTCTAGAACTCAAGATATGAAGAAAACGAGGAAGTCGAGGATCGATCGGACAAGTCGAGGCCGAGCTCGAGCGCAGCCAGGCCAGACTCGTGTGACCATGAGCCTGCACTCGTGCGACACACCTCTGGTTCGGGTGATGAAGGCTCGCAAGAGTGATCACACGAACCTGCACTCGTGCGAGGTGGCTCTGGTTCAGGCGAGATCAAGCCACACGAGTGCTCACACGAGCCAGACTCGTGTGGTCATAGGCATGGACTCCTGCGACGGTTCGGAAAGACACAATTTCGGGGGCGGTTTCGTCTTTTCACGCGTTCAATGAAGGGCATTTTGGACCAAGCATTGTGGGCACTATAAATACTTCAAGGATCAGATTCTCAAGGAAGCCAAGTCACATTAGTTCATAATCATAGTGAGATTCTTAGATTAGAGAGAGAGATGTAGTTACTTGTGGGTTTCTTAAGATTTCTTCTCACAAATTCTTAGATAACTTTTGATCTACCGCTTTGATCGTTGAACCGTTAATTCCTGCATTCTCGTCTGGTCTAAGGCTACATTCTCACCGATTGAATTTCAATTTCCATTGTCGGATTGCTAGTTAGCATTTTAGAGGTAAATTGTATCTTTCCAATTTCCATTGTAATAGGTAAATCTCTTTACATTTCTTGCTTAATGATGATTGTTCCTAGCTTAATTGTTCTCATGTTTACTCAATTAGCCATGAGCGAATTCCTTTATGTGTTAGTGTATGATTCCTATGGAGTAGTGTAGTGATATGTTCATCTTTTGAATGATTTGAGTTGTTGTATGATCAATTCTCTACATTGATGGATTGTATGAATGCTTGCATGTGTAGATGATAATAAGGGCTATTAGGGAGTTAGTCTCTTGCGAAAGTAGAGCTATTTTCCTAAACTTTCTTGTATTACGGCCAATGCATATCAAGTGTTTGATAAAATTCCTAAGATAGTGAGAATTATCTCTAGTGAATTGGATGAACAATTAGAGGCTTTGATATGTTATTAGGGAAACCTTTTGCATGTTGGAGTGGCTTGCCCATTGATTGTACACAATCTCATTGCATGATAAAGTGATGTTTCACTCCATGAAACATAGGATAGTACACTAGCACATATCCCTCACATTTGCTCACTTTGCAACCGAAGGTGATAGGTAGTTTACTTCTTTGACGCATTAGTAGACGATAGATACCTTTCCCCTTAATTGCTTTGTTAGCTAGCCAATTGAAACAACGAATTTTCCTTACAAGTCCCCGTCTCCTTTGGGTTCGATATATATTAAAACTTGGTCAAGCTTACCATGCTAATAGCGAACACATACACTTGCGTGAGGACTTATTTACACCGAACAGTGGCTTACAAATGGACAGAGGCATGTGAACAGAGTTTTTAGGAACTAAAGAAATGTTTTACATCAGCTCCTATCTTAGCAATTCCAACTGGAACTGGAGGTTTCAAAGTTTAAAGTGATGTATTGAAGAATGGACTCGGGTGTGTACTGATGCAAAATGATAAAGTGACTATGTTTCGCGACAATTGAAAGAATATGAAAAGAATTACGCTACCCGTGATTTGGAGTTGGCAGCAGTGGTGTTTGCACTCAAAATTTGGAGACATTACTTATACGGTGAACATTGTGAGATATATACTGATCACATGAGTTTGAAGTACTTCTTCACTCAGAAAGAACTGAGCATGAGACAGCGAAGATGGTTAGAACTTGTGAAGGACTATGACTGTGTTATTAACTATCATCTCGGCAAAGCTAACGTAGTGGCAGATGCTTTGAGTCGAAAATCTGCAGGAAAAGTGGCAGCTATGACTTTAATTCAGAAATATGAACTCTCTATTTGCAGAGGATGAACGTAAACTTGCAGCCTTAACACTTAAACCAACTTTGCTGGACCAAATCCACACAGGACAACAGAGTGATGAATACTTTGCTGAATTGAAGAAATATATTACCTCAGGTGAACCTTTTGATTTCCAGTTGACAGACAAAGGTGTACTTCAATATAGAAACCGATTGTATGTACCTGATGTTGATAAGACCCATGTAGATGTGATGACTGAAGCACATTCGACACCCTATTCTGCACATCCTGGAGCTACTAAAATGTATAGAGACTTGAAGTTGCATTACTGGTGGCCAAGTATGAAAAGAGACATTGTCCGATATGTTGAACAATGTTTGACTTGTCAGCTGATTAAAGCAGAACATCACAGACTTGCAGGAACATTACAACCTTTACTTATTCCGGAGTGGAAATGGGAGAATATCACAATGGACTTTGTCACAGGATTTCCCAAGACAGTTAAAGGCTATGATGCAGTCTGGGTGATTGTAGACCGATTGACTAAATCAGCTCACTTCCTACTGATTTGTACCACATACTCTATGGACCGTTATGCTCAATTATATATACAAGAGATTGTCAGACTCCACTGTGTACCTCTCACTATTGTTTCAGACAGAGATTCTAGATTTTTATCTAACTTCTGGAAGAGTTTGCACAAAGCGTTAGGGACACAATTATCTTTTAGCACAGTGTATCATCCACAGACAAATGGACAATCAGAAAGAACGATACAAATTCTGGAAGACATGCTCAGAGCTTGTGTGTTAGATTTTCAAGAAAATGTCGATCTCCAGTACATTGGGATGAAGTCGGAGAACGGAAACTTCTGGGTCCAAATTTGATTCAAGAAATGAGTGATGCAGTAGTACAAATTCGAGAACAAATGAAAACTGCTCAGAGTCGATAGAAGAGTTATGCTGATAAGAGAAGAAGAAAACTAGAGTTTGAAGTGGGTGATCAGGTATTTCTGGAAGTTTCTCCAATGAAAGGGATAATGCGATTCGGATAGAAAGGGAAACTTAGTCCAAGATATGTTGGTCCATTTCCTATCACTGAGAGAATTGGTGAAGTTGCTTACAGACTTGATTTGTCTGCATCTATGTCTCAAATCCATAATGTGTTTTACGTATCAGCATTGAGAAAGTATGTTGCGAATCTATCACATGTTTTGAAAAGGGAACCTACAGAGCTGAAATCAGATCTGAGTTATGAAGAAGTTCAAGTGGAGATTCACTTGCGAGAAGTGAAACAACTCAGAAACAAAGAAATTCCATTAGTCAAAGTATTATGGAGAATTCAGTCAGTAGAAGAAGCCATTTGAGAAAGAAAGATGAAAAGTGATCCAAGTATCCAGAACTTTTCAGATAAGTGAAATTTCGAGGACGAAATTTTTATAAGGAAGGGAGGATGTGATACCCGAGTTTCTCACTACTCATTGGTTAAAATACTTCATAACTTGAATGCAATTTATTTACTTATATGTTAATTGTAACGCCCCAGTTTTCCAAAATGCAATTTCGTCATTCTAGAAACCCGAGTCATCACTTAGTGACTGGAAGTCCATACTATTTTTTTTTCTTTTAAATATGAAACACTTTTAATGACATTAAATAGATAGCGAAAGCATACATTTCGTTAAAAAAATGTATAGACAGAGGAAAGATAAATTTTTGTTATGAAAGATGCGGTGGCCATTTTGTTGATTTAAAATTCAAGGATCTTTATGAAAAGTTTGGCACAAAATAGACAACAAGATAACTATCATACATTATCATCCAGAGATTTTATAACTGATCTTCACTTTGGCATATTCTTAAAATCATAATAAAAGTTATCGTCCTTAACCAATTTTCTTTTGATGCATGACAAAATACCCATACAGGAAAATTTATCACTCTTCCACTAGCACGAACTCCACCTCGTCATATCCTGAAAAGATTTATAAATATGGGGGGGGGGGTGAGATTTGAATTCTCAGTGTGGGCGATTTGTACGCTACTATACAGATTGGTGATACGCAAACGAATCATTTTTGTAAAAACATTTTTCATAGCCACAAAGGCTCATCATTCATCATATAGCCCTCAGACTCTGTCCACCGAGGCGCCTAGCTACACAAGCCAGACCACTACATATCATTTGAGATACTTTTAATCATATAGCCCTCAGGCTCTGTTCACCGTGGCGCCTAGCTACACAAGCCAGACCACTACATATCATTTGAGATATAGCCCAGAGGCTCTGTCCACCGCGGCGCCTAGCTACACAAGCCAGACCACTACATATCATTTGAGATACTTCACCCGTAGGCATTTGGGTAATAACCTTGTATTCGGACCCGAAGGTCAAAACATTTTCATTCAAATACAACAACAGTCCATATAATATTCAAGCAATACAGTAAATGCCACCCACCTTAAACGCTTTCCTTTTGTAAATAAAATCACCATTCTTTTCACCCAGAAATCCTCATCACCGTTCTCTCACTTACACCTAGCACCATTCATTGCGTTTCAGTTATTGGTGTCTTAGAAATTCTTTTAGATTTTATACACGTTTGTCCGAAAGGGGACCTTTGAGCACTTAAAGTCTTATCCTCTTTATTCTTATCACTTAAGAAAACAAATAGCCATAGATTCAAACAAGAGAATATAACATATTAAAGTTAGCAAGAAAACATGATGTACTAGACATAGCAAGAAAACATGATGTACTAGACATAGCAAGAAAATATGATGTTCTAAACATAACAAGGAAACATAATATCCTAAACTTTGCGAGAAAATGTAATATTCTAAACTTGAAGAGTTAATAGCACATACACTTTAAAATAGATGAACATGTAGTATTTTAATGTCCTAAGCTTTAAATAAAAAGAACATATAGAATGCAATTTGCTAAGGTTTTAGAAGTGCAATAACTAGTGTCCTAAATCTTTAAATGATAAACGTATCATCATAAAATTTGAATAATGAGTTCTAAACAATGCAAACAAGATTTCATACATAGCATTTTGGAACTCCAAATCACTATCACATCATGCTCATCAAATATGATCTATTTTAGCAAGAAACAATTTGAAAAGGAATACCTTTTATTTTCTATTCTTAAGTAATTTCTAAACACATTTCAATATAACCAAAAATCACAAAACTTGTATAATGGAATCATAATTAGGTGTATAACACCCAGAATTTGTGGAAATTCATTTTGTAAGTGAAAATATTAGGTATTGGAATATTTTTAGAAAGAGGACAATGATTTTCATAGGTTTCCAAAAAAATTCCAGCAGCGCGACCTTAAAAAAATAATTTTTGTAAATATTTTGGCTAGTTCAAAAATTTTGAATAAATCATGGAGATCCCTAAGTTCACCTAGTATTTAATTGCGTATTTCTCAAAAGTTGTGCTTGAGCCGATATTTCTCAAAAATTCAAAGAATTCTAAATTTGGGGACTTCTCAAGGCAAACAAGAAAATATAGTCCTTAATCTAAAATCTACACCAAACATCATGCCATTCACTTAAATCATGCATTCAAATAGCATTTATCAACACATAGCCTTCACTAAACATAGAATTTAGACTAGTTTTATCATGGAAAAAATTTACTCGACTTCTAACAAGAAGGTAACACATGAGTAACAATATTCAAGTAGGGCGGTTTGCATTTTGGACTACACTCATACAAACTTTGAGCATTTTATAAAAATATCAAAACTAACCCAAAAATCATGAAATTTTTACAGTAGATTCCTTATCAAGAATAATTTACAAATAAAATTTATTTCATGTAATTTGGTTTAGGAAAATATGAGTTCTAAGCTTGTTTTCAAAAACTTGGCAGATTGTTCCAGAAATTCCAGAAACTGTGCAACTTTCGAAATAATTTTGGTAAAAATATTTAAAGACCTCTAAAAATCAAGAAATAAATTAAGAAGGTACTAAGATTCATTTGATATTTTACCATAATTTGTAAATTTTTTTCCATGAACTGATTACTCCCAGAAAATCCATAATTTTGAAATAAGGAGCATTTTGTCATACTTTCGTAGAAAATTCATAACTTATTAACAAACACTCCAAAATCGCTCAAACTAGATTCAAATGAAAGCTAACTTGATCTAGTTTCTAAACATATAAATATAATCTAAAAATATATAATACATGAGTTCCGAATCCTGTAAGAAATCCGACATTTTCTATTCCATAACTATCATGCCACCAACATTTTAACACCTTCAAAAACATCATCCAAGACTTCATTTATCATGCATTTGAACATTAAAAGTAACAAAGTCCTAAGGTTTCGTGGTATCTAAAAAATTTGAAACAATAAACACACATAGCTCACATATACATGCAAGAAAAACTAAATGTTTTGAGTTGGGGTTTTACAACCTTTGGAGTCTTTTTCTTGTTAATAAAAGAAGCTTTATTGTTATTTGACCCTTAAGCTTGTAGGAATGGAGCACCCCTTGTAGGAATACTTTGATTTTGAGCTAAAACAAGGCAATTAATAAGTTAGGAAAAATAGAGAGAAAAATATGAACTTAAAGAGGGAACGAGAGATGGAGAGCTTATTTTTTGCTTGGAGTTGGCTTTAAAACTTCAATACAACCTCATAGATGACTTTATACATGAGAATGAAAGCTTCTTATGGTTGTAAATGGGAGAAAAAAAATTTCTTCTCTCTTGAAATGATAATGGCCGAAAGTTGTAAGTGAAGGGGGAAGAGATGCTTTGCTTGTTTTTCTTTCATTGGTTTCTTGTCAAATGAAGGAAGAGTATCAAGATAATGCACATATAGAGGGGAAAGTCTTGTCTTGGCCGAATTTGAGTGTGTAGGAGAGGGTAGGAGAAGTCAAGGTTAGGTGTACCTTGGTTGAAAAAAATGGAAAAGGAGGGAACATGGACCCCTAAATTGAGGAAGGACAATTGACCTTCAATTTCCTCCATTCCCAGCAGCATGGTGTCGGTCATAAGGGTATTTAGGAGGAAATTTGAGTTCTAACTGTATTTTGGGACGCGATATGGTTTTCGGTGTTGAAATTGGATATTATTCGGTTGCATTTTGGGCTCCAAAAATTAATATTTTGATCGTTTTGGCACACAAAATTTTTATATCTTGTATTTATTAATCAAAACTTGTATTTAACTCATTTTACTAAATAAGTCTTGATTAGGAACTGTAATTACTCGCTGGATCGATGATTTTGAAATATAGGGTTTTCGGTTCGACATTTGGCAACAAACGTCTAAACTTTGTTTAATAATTCTTTTAAACTTAAAGGCCTTTAAAATCCTATTTAGGACATTATCTTACTCATTCCATCGATACATTTAAGTCCGATTTGCAGTTACGGTGCTAGGAGTGCTCCCAGTTCTGGTTTTGGACCAACCGTTGAGTAGAAATCAACCTTTTAAAAACATAATGTCCTTAAAGAGATAAAAATCAGTAAGTTAAATATATATACATATAACATAACATTTAATATATATAATAGAAAATCCTAATTTGGTTCGGGGTATTACATCCTACCCTCCTTAACAGAAATTTCGTCCTCGAAATTTGACTCGTCCTTCTTAGACATTCAGTACTTCACGTAGAATTAATCTCCTCAAGAAATTTAATAAATCCTTACTTCTCCAACCTTCCACCTTAAAGTATTGAACGCCTATATTACCCATATTAGTCAAATCTTTATTTCCTCATACACCACTAAAATTTATCGTCTCATCCACTATGACCCTCTTTGCTAACGTCTTGACCGATAACCTCTATTTATTTCCTCAAAACTTCCTAATCATCCCAAAATCACTCTTCTCATAAAAACACTAGGATCCTCAATATATGTATTATACTTATTTCCTCAAATAAAATTCTTATCTCAAGGTGAGTAACAAAATAAAAGTTTGGCCTTATAATCCACCTATTGTCTCAAACCTTTTGTGGTGGTTCGATCCTTCGTCAATCAATCTATCCCGCAAGATGCTACACCAATTTATAAGAGCCAAAGTTTATTCCTCATCTATTCATATCTATCGCGTTGAATCTTAAAACACTTGGATATCTCTAAAAGACTGCGCTCCTGTCGTATTCCTGCACCTTTCCTTATAGTGTACAATTCCCAATTTGTCTTCTCTGCTAAGTAGGTGAGGGTTATTTTGTTTTAACCATCCAAATCCACTTTATATTCGATGAACTTGGAATTCACCCTCGAACTTCACCTAAGATTTCCTTCAATGAAAGACGACTCCCTTTGTTCACTATATAAGCTAAGTACCTCCTCATATCCCATGGAGAGCTCGTATAAACTCTTATATTCCCATCAAAACTTAATTACACCTAATCCACTAGGCCATCGTACTACATACCACAAAATATTCCTTGATTGTTTAAGCTGCTTTGCACCCATGAACTTGTCTATGATTCTCTCGTCTTCCTATCCTCAAATAGGCCTAGAATATTCAACCGTCATGTTGCTCTTCCTCCTTTTTATACCTTAACAAACTTGCCAAACATTGATGAAATACCCAACTGATAAAATATTAAAGATTACTGGTAAGTCTATCATCCCAAGGACACTATTTGTAAGCTTACATCGCCCTTAAAGGAATTTGAATGTTGTCTCTAAGTTGCTACTCCTTTCGTCCTTTGGTTGGGCTTTAAAAGGATTCTAAAGTGGTCGAGCAAGCACCAAGTACTTGGTAGTGGATACTTATTCGTGATGGTTTGTTGATCCTTGTTAGGGAAATTCATAACTTAGTTTAAAGGGTAGATCTTTTCTTATGAACAGAACTAGGCACCTTCCCAGTGATGTATTAACCCAAATGAATTTCTTGTCCAACAACCTTCATTGCAGTACTAGCTTATTGGCAAGACTCTATCTATTAGTCCAAAGTAATCCTTGATCAATTCTTAGGAAAAGGTTAGGGTTGTCTCTCGCGATCATCATTGGATTTAGTGATGTCATCCCAAGATAACGAGTAAATGCCCATGATATTTTCCTTTATATGTGATTCTTGCACCTTGGATGATGGAGGGGATTCATACATCCTATTCAGACTGAGAGTTCTATGGAAATCAAAGTGTCGATCTTTAGATATCTTGGTAAAGGGTTTCCTGCCTAGTTAACACCTTGCCCTTAGTCAACTATCCAAGTCTTAGAGTCAAGTCAAGACCCTAAATCGACCATCCTCACTTTTATGTGGCCTCTTATTCTATCCAAATTCTTATTTCTTACTCTACACGTCACCTTCTGCTTTGATGATAAATCTATTCCCAAGACTATACCAAAATCATTCCGCTAAGAAGGTCAAGTTCGGCTCCATTAAATTCATTCTTACTTCTATGCTAACCATGATCCTTACTGAACACATAGATATAGTACCTACATTCAAACTTCCTTCGGCTATACTTTCTGTCCCAAACATCCTCTAATTCTTAAACACAAGGAGTAGGAGGCTACTATTCTAAACAAACAACTAGGTGCCAAGTGGCAGAGAACTAAAAATAGGTTACTTATATAGGTGTGAAAACAAAATCAGAATCCTATCATTGTGACATCATAACATGTAAACCAATCATACAATAGGACTATAGTGGTGAGCTCCGTTGGTAGCTAGTCAACGGCCGACGACTGGATCGACTATGGTAGTTGGGATTTACACATACACCATCAAACAAGTGACTAGATAAAAGGAACAAGAATCCAATTAATGTGACAACATATTGTGCGGCACCAAACATAAAATAGGGCAACAATGGTGAGCTCTCGTTACTACGCAGATAACGGCAGACGATTGGCTCAACTATGGTAGTCAGAAACCACACATATGCGATCAAACATTCAACCACATAAAAATAACTGATAGAATACATAATACACAAGAGGTGCTTAATATTTATATTAAAATAGATTCGAAATAAAAACCTCCTTTAAAAAAAATATTATGTTAAAATAAGAAGACCCGAAGTACGACGAATACTTAAGATTCCATAGCTAAAGGTTTAGGTCTAAAAGCTAAAAGAAGAAAATATGTTAATCGTATTATATAAGGGAAAGGGTATCGGGTTCGACGTTCTAGTGGGATGAACATATAATAAAACTCAACCATTTGTAAAATATTTTTAAAACACTTTCAAAACAAGGGACCATACCTTGGGATGCTCTGTCGTAGGAGAGGATACGTTTCCATCGATCTATTAAACATCTCATGAGAATATCTACACTAATTTTTTATTTTGAAAAATTATATCTACTTTTAAAACATTAAGCGAAAATGAAAAAAATGCAAATTTTGGCCAAAATTTTTAACCGCGCTCTGATACCATCTGTAACGCCCCAATTTTCCAAAATGCAATTTCTTCATTCTAGAAACCCGAGTCATCACTTAGTGACTGAAAGTCCATACTATTTTTTTTCTTTTAAATATGAAACACTTTTAATGACATTAAATAGATAGCGGAAGAATACATTTCGTTAAAAAAATGTATAGACAGAGGAAAGATAAATTTTTTGTTATGAAAGATGCTGTGGCCATTTTGTTGATTTAAAATGCAAGGATCTTTATAAAAAGTTTGGCACAAAATAGACAACAAGATAACTATCATACATTATCATCCAGAGATTTTATAACTAATCTTCACTTTGGCATATTCATAAAGTCATAATAAAAGTTATCGTCCTTAACCAATTTTCTTTTGATGCATGACAAAATACCCATACAGGAAACTGTATCACTCTTCCACTGGCACGAACTCCACCTCGTCATATCCTGAAAAGATTTATAAATATGGGTGGGGGGGGTGAGATTTGAATTCTCAGCGTGGCGACCTGTACGCTACTATACAGATTGGTAGTACGCAAACGTATCATTTTTGTAATAACATTTTTCATAGCCACAAAGGCTCATCATTCATCATATAGCCCTCAGGCTCTGTCCACCGTGGCGCCTAGCTACACAAGCCAGACCACTACATATCATTTGAGATATGGCCCTGAGGCTCTGTCCACCGCGGCGCCTAGCTACACAAGCAAGACCACTACATATCATTTGAGATACTTTTAATCATATAGCCCTCAGACTCTGTCCACCGTGGCGCCTAGCTACACAAGCCAGACCACTACATATAATTTGAGATACTTTTAATCATATAGCCCTCAGGCTTTGTCCACCGTGGCGCCTAGCTACACAAGCCAGACCACTACATATCATTTGAGATATAGCCCTGAGGCTCTATCCACCGCGGCACCTAGCTACACAAGCCAGACCACTACATATCATTTGAGATACTTCACCCGTAGGCATTTGGGTAATAACCTTGTAATCGGACCTGAAGGTCAAAACATTTTCATTCAAATACAACAACAGTCCATATAATATTCAAGGCAATACAGTAAATGCGACCCACCTTAAACGCTTTCCTTTTGTAAATAAAATCACCATTCTTTTCACCCAGAAATCCTCATCACCGTTCTCGCACTTACACCTAGCACCATTCATTGTGTTTCAGTTATTGGTGTCTTAGAAATTCTTTTAGATTTTATGCACGTTTGTCCGAAAGGGGACCTTTGAGCACTTAAAGTCTTATGCTCTTTATGCTTATCACTTAAGAAAACAACTAGCCATAGATTTAAACAAGAGAGTATAACATATTAAAGTTAGCAAGAAAACATGATGTACTAGACATAGCAAGAAAACATGATGTACTAGACATAGCAAGAAAACATGATGTTCTAAACATAACAAGGAAACATAATATCCTAAATTTTGCGAGAAAATGTAATATTCTAAACTTGAAGAGTTAATAGCACATACACTTTAAAATAGATGAACATGTAGTATTTTAATGTCCTAAGCTTTAAATAAAAAGAACATATAGCATGCAATTTGCTAAGGTTTTAGAAGTGCAATAACTAGTGTCCTAAATCTTTAAATGATAAACATATCATCATAAAATTAGAATAATTAGTTCAAAACCATGCAAACAAGATTTCATACATAGCATTTTGGAACTCCAAATCACTATCACATCATGCTCATCAAATATAATCTATTTTAGCAAGAAACAATTTGAAAAGAAATACCTTTTATTTTCTATTCTTAAGTAATTTCTAAACACATTTCAATATAACCAAAAATCACAAATCTTGTATAATGGAATCATAATTAGGTGTATAACACCCAGAATTTGTGGTAATTCATTTTGTAAGTGAAAATTTTAGGTAATGGAACATTTTTAGAAAGAGGACAATGATTTTCATAAGTTTCCAAAAAAATTCCAGCAGCGCGACCTTAAAAAAATAATTTTTGTAAATATTTAGGCTAGTTCAAAAATTTTGAAATAAATCATGGAGGTCCCAAAGTTCACCTAGTATTTAATTGCATATTTCCCAAAAGTTGTGCTTGAGCCGACTTTTCTCAAAAATTCAAAGAATTCCAAATTTGGGGACTTCTCAAGGCAAACAAGAACATATAGTCCTTAATATAAAATCAACACCAAACATCATGCCATTCACTTAAATCATGCATTCAAATAGCATTTATCAACACATAGCCTTCACTAAACATAGAATTTAGACTAGTTTTATCATGGAAAACATTTACTCGACTTCTAACAAGAAGGTAACACATGAGTAACAATATTCAAGTAGGGCAGTTTACATTTTGGGCTACACTCATACAAACTTTGAGCATTTTATAAAATTATCAAAACTGATCCAAAAATCATGAAATTTTACAGTAGATAACTTATCAAGTCTATTTACAAATAAAATTTATTTCATGTAATTTGGTTTAGGAAAATATGAGCTGTGGCTTGTTTTCAAAACATGGCAGATTGTTACAGAAAATCCAGAAACTGTGCAACTTTCGAAATAATTTTGGTAAAAATATTTAAACACCTCTAAAAATCAAGAAATAAATCATGCAGGTACTAAGATTTATTTATTATTTTACCATAATTTTTAAAATATTTTTCCATGAACTGATTACTCCCAGAAAATCCATAATTTAAAAATAAGGAGTATTTTGTCACACTTTCGTAGAAAATTCATAACTTATTAACAAAAACTTCAAAATTGCTCAAACTAGATTCAAATGAAATATAACTTGATCTAGTTTCTAACCATATGAATATAATCTAAAAATATATAACACATGAGTTCCGAATCCTGTAAGAAATCTGAGGTCAGTGCATAGAGTGTGTGGTTTGTGTGCATGCTTTCACTTACATTTTCTATTCCATAACTACCGTTCCACCAACATTTTAACACCTTCAAAAACATCATCCAAGACTTAATTTATCTTGCATTTGAACATTAAAAGTAACAAAGTCCTAAGGTGTCATGATATCTAAAAAATATGAAACAATAAACACACATAGCTCACATATACATGCAAGAAAAACCAAATGTTTTGAGTTGGGGTTTTACAACCTTTGGAGCCTTTTTCTTGTTAATAAAAGAAGCTTTATTGTTCCTTGACCCTTAAGCTTGTAGGAATGGAGCACCCCTTGTAGGAATACTTTGATTTTGAGCTAAAACGAGGCAATTAGTAAGTTAGGAAAAATAGAGAGAAAAACATGAACTTAAAGAGGGAATGAGAGATGGAGAGCTTATTTTTTGAGAATGAAAGCTTCTTATGGTTGTAAATGGGAGAAAAAAATGTCTTCTCTCTTAAAATGATAATGGCCGAAAGTTGTAAATGAAGGGGGAAGAGATGCTTTGCTTGTTTTTCTTTCATTGGTTTCTTGTCAAATGAAGGAAGAGTATCAAGACAATGCATATATACAGGGGAAATTCTTGTCTTGGCCAAATTTGAGTGTGTAGGAGAGGGTAGGAGAAGTCAAGGTTAGGTGTACCTTGGTTGAAAAAAGTGGAAAAGGAGGGAACATGGACCCCTAAATTGAGGAAGGACAATTGACCTTGATTTTCCTCCATTCCCATCAGCATGGTGTCGGTCATAAGGGTATTTAGAAGGGAATTTGAGTTCTAACTGTATTTTGGGACGCGATATGGTTTTTGGTGTTGAAATCGGATGTTATTCAGTTGCATTTTGGGCTCCAAAAATTAATATTTTGATCGTTTTGGCACACAAAATTTTTATATCTTGTATTTATTAATCAAAACTTGTATTTAACTCATTTTACTAATTAAGTCTCGACTAGGAACTGTAATTACTCGCCGGATCGATGATTTTGAAATTTAGGGTTTTCGGTTCGATATTTGGCAACAAACGTCTAAACTTTTGTTTAATAATTCTTTTAAAATTAAAGGCCTTTAAAAGCCTATTTAGTACCTTATCTTACTCATTCCATCGATATATTTAAGTTCGATTCACAGTTACGGTGGTAGGAGTGCTCCCGGTTCTAGTTTTGGACCAACCGTTGAGTAGAAATCGACCTTTTAAAAACATAATGTCCATAAAGAGAAAGAAATCAGTAAGTTAAATATATATACATATAACATAACATTTAATATATATAATAGAAAATCCTAATTATGTTCGGGGTATTACATCCTACCCTCAACAAAAATTTCGTCCTCTAAATTTGACTCGTCCTTCTTAGACATTCAGTACTTCACGCAGAATTCATCTCCTCAAGAAATTTAATAAATCCTTACTTCTCCAACCTTCCACCTTAAAGTATTGAACACCTATATTACCCCTATTAGTCAAATATTAATTTCCTCATACACCACTAAAACTTATCGTCTCATCCACTATGACCCTCTTTGTTAACGTCTTGATCGATAACCTCTATTTATTTCCTCAAAACTTCCTAATCATCCCAAAATCACTCTTCTCATAAAAACACTAGGATCCCCAATAAATGTAATAATTAAAAGTGTTGTTTATAATTAATTTATGATTGATACATTAGTTGAAGGCGATAGCGGAATTTAAGAGTTTGAGTTATCAATGTTCTGCGGACTCGAGGTAAGTAGAAATTCATTTGCAGTGCAATGCATTAACATGTTATTTTGTAAATTATTTATGGTCAAGTGATAACATGTGATTTTGAATAGATTGTAATATGTGAATTATGTCCTGTGAATATGTGGAAATGAACTTATATGCTCTATTTGATGTGGAATGAGCATGTGAGCTCTATATGTTATGTGGAATGAGCCTGTGAGCTCTATATGTTATATGAAATGATCCTGTGAGCTTTGTATATGATGTGGAATGAGCATGTGAGCTTTATGTGTGTTATAAAAGGAGTCTGTGAGCTCCATAATTGGTGTGGACTGAACCTGTGATGTTCAATAACCTGTGAATGCTGCTAAATGTCATTGATTGCACGAGCATCATACATATCATGCATTGAAATTAATTGATTTTCTGAAAGTGGCCACTGATTATACACCGAGGGCGGGAGAGGCGACCTGGGAAGAAGCGACCCAGGGAAACCCAATGTGGAAACCTGGTGTAGGCCACCGTCTATTGTGATTATACATTCGGAAGAGGCGACCTGGGAAGAAGCGACCCAGGAAAACCCAATGTGGAGACCTGGTGTAGGCTACCTGGTGTAGGCCACCGTTTGATTTGGCTATTTGATTCGGAAGAGGCGACATGGGGAAACCTGGTGTAGGCCACCATTTCATTTGGTCTGATTCGGAAGAGGCGACCTGGGAAGAAGCGACCTAGGGAAACCTAGTGTAGGCTACCTGGTGTAGGCCACCGTTTCATTTGGTTGTTCGATTCGGAAGAGGCGACCTGGGAAGAAGCGACCTGGGGAAACCTGGTGTAGGCTACCTGGTGTGGGCCACCGTCTCAGTTGATGATGTGGATATTGGAGTTGTGTGCTCGTGCCGGTGTATAACAGTGTGTCTAGATGGGGCCCTGGAGAGTCTTCATAAATAGATTGGTGATTTCAAAAGAGAGTGCATGGGGAGGTTTTCAAAAGAATCACATCATCATGCATAATTTCTACTTATTGAGATTTATAAATCTCATTTAGTTTATGCATTGTAGGTAACCCTGATGATATGTGTTCTGGTGATAAAACTGGAGTAGTTGCGGCGCTTTTGCAGGCTTTTTGAGTTGCGGTGTACATATATGACGACCTGCGGGTAGGACCGTGGCTTATTTTGCTTCCGTTGTTGTATATTTGTTGTTTTGGGTTATGTAATATATAATATGTAATGGTGTTGGTTTGGAAGTTTACAGTAACTGGTTTGTGGAGATCTTGTTTATGAATATGACAAGTTGTTGGGTTTGACATTGTATTATGTTGTATGTTGAAAAAAAAATTATAGTCGGTTTTCAGGTTGTATTTTATTTAAATTTGTATTTAGTTGGTATGAGTGAGTGTGGTCGTGTCACAATACCCCTAAATATTCCGACATATTGCATTAAATCATGTGCAAAGAAAGGTGCATATGTTTGGTGGACAAAGTGAGTATAAATTAGTAGTATTCAGAATTATAAATTTGAATATTCAACAACAAATTTGAATATTCAGTATTTAAAATTTGAATATATGTATGATAAGATTAAAGGTATTCAGTATTTAAAATTTGCAGAATTCGAATATAAGTATATGAATAGAAATATGAATATATGAATTTTGAATATGAATAGAATTACAATCTGAATATGAAAGGAACTCGTAGTATATGGAATTTTGAATATGAAAAAATTAGTAGTATTCAATCTGAATATGGAAAGAATTAAAATCCGAATATGTGTTAAAATCAGAATATATGACTAATTCAAATTAAAATTAAAGTTACATATATTTACAAAGAATACTACTATAATAGAAAAGATATGTTATATTCAAATATGTGTATAAATAAAACATAAATTGAAAATTTGAAAGATGGGTGCATAGAAAAAATAGAAAAGAGAGAGATAGAGGATAGAGAGAAAAACATAAGAGAGAGATGGAGAGAAGAGAGATAATGTGGGAAAAAAACTAAAAAGAAAGAAAAAGAATAGAGATGGTATGAAAAGAGGAGAGAAAACTGAATCTGTGACTATGGCTCCTTCCATCAATATCCATGATCGATAACAAAGTAATTAAATTAAATAAGAAATAAAGTGTATATTAAATAAAATTATTTTGTGTATTTAATTGAAGAAGAGAAATTGATCCGAGAGATGGCAGAAGAATTCTGGCCAGTAGAGATAGTAGAAATGATACGTTGAAATGAGAGAAAAGGGTTAATATATATAGGAATTAAAAAAATACAGATATATATTGGATTAAAAAAATAATTTGATGTCGGTCATTGTAATAATTATTTAACTAGTTACTTTATTCCCTATATATAAGCTCCTCTTCCTCTATACCAAAATATGCTAAGATTATATAATTTCATTTATTATAAAATATGGATTCGTGTTACTAATCCTTCTTCAATAGAATTAGAATAATGCTATCCTTTATTTTAGGGATATATATTAATCATATTTTTTTTTAAAAAAGTGGCAGGTTGCGAATTTGTAGGAGAGGAGAGATTGTGTGAAAAAGCAGAAAAGTAGAAAAGAGAGAAGAGAGGAGAGAGGGTGTGTGAAAAAGGAGAGAGGAGAGAGAAAAAGTTTGAAAAGTTCAAGGCACGCAAATTGATAAAATAATATTTTATTAATAGAAAAAGTATTGTATTTTGTAATAAAGTGTTGTGTTTTGAAATATGGGATTATGTGTGTTGTGTTTTGAAATATGGACATTAAAAGTCTTATATCTTGTAATTATTCCTTTAAAGATTTTGTAGGATTTTGATGATTTTGCAGGATTTTGTAAGACTTTTAAAATAATAATTTTTAATGGATTCTGTAGGACTTTGTAGACATTGCAGAATTTCCTGGACTTGTAATATAAGATAAGAATTCAAGATTTTTCATACCTTTGAATGTAAAAATAAAAGTCAAAGACAAACAAAAAATGAATCATAATATCATGTCCTTCTGAATAGCATTCCTCTACATATCTATAGCTATATTAGTCCTACAAGCATTGACGTCATGTCATTTTTGCTCTTGTTATAGCATCATTTAGTAGTTTGGAATCATTAGCCGAACCTTCCCACCCACTTAAAACGTACACGAACTCCAAATCAAAATTTAAAGAGTAGGGTTTGCAATTTTGCATGCATGAAAATTACTTTTTTATTTTTTCCTTTTTTTTTCTTTTAATTTTTTTATTTTTTTTCTATTATATTTTTAATTCACCAATGATAGCATGAGCTTTTTTCTTTTATTACATAGCATTTTGGCACAGTATATAGGCAAAACTAATTTGGCCCAAACCATTGCAATTAAAAAAATCATTCTTTAATTAATGCGTAATTTTATTAGAATTATATTATCGTATATTAATTTATACTTATCATATATATTTTAT
>JAPKLY010001688.1:25510-37570 GCA_026898435.1 Prunella vulgaris
ATATATATATGTGTGTGTGTGTGTGTGTGTGTATGTTAAAAAATATCAAAATTGAATAATCAAAGCAACCAAAGTAAAAGATAACAAAACTCAAATTCCGCGGAAAAATATTGTCAATGGAAAAATATTACCTAATGACATATGCAATATATAATATTAGTAATAATACTAATATAAAAAATAAATATTTATCTTGTGTATAAGTTAGGATGAACAATATCGTTTTACTGATATTAAATTTTTTAAATGAATCAATATGTGTATATATACATATATATTTAATGAATTGATTATAATAATTATTTTATTTTTTCTACTATATGTATGCATATAAAATATTATAATAGCCATCATCACTGTAATTACTTTATCGCTGATGTTAGTATTATGATTAATAAAAGTAACCATCGAATTAAATATAAATGTAGGGATAAAATTTTAAGGTTAAAAATATTTTAGGTCTTAAAAAAAACATATATAAATCCACCGAAATCCTAGGGATTTTGATGGGATTGTTGGTATTTGTAAAAAACACTAAAAAGTCCATCACAATCAATCACACCCAACAATCCTTTAAAATCCTTATATTTTTTATTATCAGTGGATTGTTTTTAAGTCTTTTAAAATCCTGATTGAATACTAGTGGATTATTTTTAAGTCTTTTAAAATCTAGAATGAATACCAGTGGATTATTTTTAAATCTTTTAAAATCCTGATTGAATACCAACAGGCTTTTTAATAAGAAAAAAATCCTTTAAAATCCTACAAAATTTTAATTGGTATTGTTTGACCAATAATATGAAGATATTAAAATTAATTTCTCGAAGATTAATTGATATGAGTGTGTTCTACTCGTGGAATAGATGAATTTAATGTATTCATACTCACAAAACCAATTAACGGTGAGTGAGAAATTGAGTCAACAAATCAAAGGTTAAAACCTTGAATTAAGGAGAGAATTAATTATCCCACATTGGAAAATGAGAAGACTAATATACATAATTTTTGTAAGAAGTCAATGAAGCTAATCAAATTATAGTTGATTGATTGACAACCAAAATCGCCACACGCGCGCCGAGCCGAGCCCATGTCCTTGGCCTTGGATCTTGGGTGTACTTAAGACTTGGGCCTGGTGTCCATCTAATTTTTTAAAACACAAAAGTTTTGTGGGTCCAGTCCAATTAATTTGGTAATGGGTCAGGCCCATACCGAAACTTGACTTAATTGTACAAATTCAATCAATCTGAAGTTAACGTTATGTTGATTCGACACTGGCCAAGTTCAATGAAGCTGACTACATGCTGACACAACTATAACTCTCTCGTATCAGCACAAAAACGTGCAAAAGTCTAAATTTGGTAGGTCAACGGATTAATTGATTACAATCAATCTCTGACGGTTGATTAATGCAAATTTGTCCGCCAACATTAAATATGGGCGGGTTTTTCCCCATTTACGAGTGGAGGATTACCTATAAATAGGTATCCTGATTCATTTCAGAACACACTATACTCTCTCTCTCTCTCTCTCTCTCTCACTCTCTCTCTCTTTCGTCCACTTCTGCATATAGTGTTTATGTTGACGGTCCAGTCCTAACGTCCTTCTGTTCGCCGGAACTTCAAGTCTTGTGGTGCTGCACACTTGAAGGCTTGCGTCATTTTACCTTTGGGGGCATTATTTCATACCGAAGAGCACTACCAGGAAATATTCACTTTGTGGGAAAAGGACTCTTTGACTTGATGTTTCCTCATTTTATTATTGTAATTTTATTTAATTTTCTGTTTATATTTTATTCCCCAGCTGCACCCATTTTATTTTTTCAGTTTGTATTATCCTTTTCGACAAAACATTTTTGTTGGTAGAATTTGTTAATGAGATAATTTGTGGTTGTAATTTTTCTTGAGTAATGAAAGTAGAGAGAGAAAGTGTGAGAGCTAGTAAGAGAAAGTAGTTGTGTGTATTATGAAAACTTAGAGAGAGAAAATACAAGGTGGAGACCTATTTATTGGTATGCATGTGTGAGGTGGCACCTTGTGAGTCTTCTTGGATTTAGGTAATGACAAGTGTCCTTGACACTTGTCCTCACTCACTATTATGCTAACTTTACATTGCTTCGTCCTATTACATCTCTACTTGCTTCTTATATAACCGATGTCTATGTCCTGAGCCTAGGTGAGCTTCTGGACGAGCTTCATTGCCTTATGTCGTTTTGGAACAACATAGAGGTGGACTTTGGCTTGGTTTTCCTGGATAAGGGCGAGCTACCCTCAACAGGGCGAGCTACCCCGCGAGCTTCTCACTCTCAGGTTTGGTCATTCATTTGACTTGGTCATACTATCATCTGGGCGAGCTTCCTTCATCTCTAGGCGAACTTCCCTATGGTGATTCCGGTCAAAGCTGGTGACGCATCTTCCAAGCAGGTCGGCGACCTACTTAGTCTTGGACGATTAATCTCGTAATTAATCTCGGGTAGTTTGCCTGTCAACATTTGCCCCCCAGCTCATCC
The DNA here is from genome assembly GCA_026898435.1 of Prunella vulgaris. Classification (NCBI taxonomy): domain Eukaryota; kingdom Viridiplantae; phylum Streptophyta; class Magnoliopsida; order Lamiales; family Lamiaceae; genus Prunella; species Prunella vulgaris. The sequence goes on from JAPKLY010001688.1 coordinate 28,017, forward strand.
ACATCATGATATTTCTAATGTGTGGGTGAGCTGACTTGCCTCTGTGGGTGAGAGCTCGAGCGTTGGCGAACTACCTCTTGGTTTGATGTCGAGCCTCCTAGGGAGCTATGGTATGGCGGTGGGTGTACTGACGTGGTGCGAGAATCAAGGCGTCGTGCATGACTTTTTATGTCTCATTTCCCGCGCCCATCATGCCATTACTTTTAAATTTTTGCATATAGGTCCCCCGACTCTTTGAAAACTACAGCTCTCCATAGTGCCTATAAATATGAGAAAACTATCTCATTTCTCACTTTTACTCTTTCAGTCTTTCAGAGCATTTTCCGGCAATCAATTAACTTTGCTACTTACGGATTTTCAAGAACTCTTCAAGGTAGAATACCAATTTCTTCTTCTTTCTTTTCTTCTTATTGCAGATTTCTTTCATCCTTCTCAATTTTCTTCAGGTTTCTGGGAATTTTGAATGTTTCCGGTAACTTTTTAAATTTTCCGACCATTTTCATCCCGAAACTCCGACGACTGGGACTTCTTAAGAACTTAAAAAATTTAAGACCTCGCTTTAATCCATTTAACTATGTCGACCCAATCCTCAAGTAAGACTCTTTCAAACCGCAATCCCGAAAAATGACCCATTACAGAGAACGCCCCCATTCCTCAGATGACCCCAATCATAATCGAATCTGGTTCTGAGGCGGATTCAGTAGCTCGCCCGAATTTTGGTGAGCTTCTCGACAAAGTTTGATTTGATTCAGGGGAAAAGGCTACCAACACCGGCCATGATGAAGAGTTCGAACTTCACGAGCTTTGGTAAGACTTCGAACGGGCTACTAATGAAGCCATAGCTCAGGATAAAAAAGAGATCGCTGGGACTCAAGAGGAGGTCGTCGAGGGTGGCGAGGAGGTCGCCGAAGTGAGTGGGCAAGAGGGCAACCTTGAAGAGGTTATTGTTGACTACCTTCGCTCAATTGGCTTCCCTGAGCCTCAACTTCTCGAGCATCAAGTCCCTGATGACGTAATTCATGCGTTCGATGGGGAGGAGTACGTGACCGAACATGTGGCGAGCTTTTCTTTGCCCGGGCGAACTACTCGGGATGCCAATGGCCAGTCCGATTATAAGGCGAATGAGGTCCAGAGCATTATCAATGAGTACGCTCTTTCCCAACTTCGCGAAAAATATCAGATTCCTCTCGACATCTTTCTGTACGCTCCGGAGAAGAATGAACGAGCTGATATGCCTCCGGCCGGGTTGACCGCCATTAATGTACACACGCTCGAGGCCGGGCTTACATTGCCCTTGCACCCTATCATCGGCCAGTTTCTCCTTGACAACAACCTCACCATCACTCAGCTCACTCCAAATGCTTGGAGCAATCTATTGGCGACCTTGTCCATCTTTGGGCTGAAGGGATACGAGAACTGACTATCCATGGTGGAAATTGGCAAGCTATTCACCGTGACCCGGCAAGCCAAGGACAACAAGGGGTATTACTACCTCAAAGCTCGCCCAGGAGAGAAATTATTAGGGATCCTCCCCAACAAAGTCCACGACTGGAAGGAATAATTCCTCTTCATGGGCGGAGACTGGCGTGCTTCGACTAATTACTCTGGACGTGGAGGGCGAATTTTCTCTCCTGAAGAATACGGAGAAGCTAACAGTAGGTCGCCCCTTTCGGTGTGCGTGGGTCGAATTAGATTTACTAATCTAATTTCCTTTTTCTTGCAGGTTTGAAATGTCACAAGTCTAGCCGGGATAAGCCTGAAGTGTCAATCGAGTTTGACTTCGTGCGATCTATCTATTATTTGAGAAGTGAGGAGGACCAGGACGTCACTCACTTGTGCAAGCATCACTGTCTCAAACTCACTGGGGTTCAAACCTTGTCACATCACCTCACTATCCAGGGTCCTGAGCTTCCAGGTTGACAAATCACTAAAGCTCACCGATTAAGTAAAGTAGCTCGCCAGAATACTTGACTTTATTCTTTTGATCATTTGCAGGTGGTGCCCCAGTTGCATTTCCGTCCATTAAAGTCCCTGAAGTTTATCACATCCTAGCTCGCCGCTACGCAATGGGTCCACCTCACCCCAACAAGCTGGGTTTACCATCGACCCTTGCGCTGGAGGCCAGCAAAAAGGTGGAGGTTGCCTCGAAGAAGGGTAACGTTTGTGGCTCTGGGACTCAAAAGACAACCATCAAAACCTCGGCCAAGACTCCGGCCCCAACTAAGACACCTCAGGTCCCACGGACTAACAGAGGAGGTGGGCGAGCTGTCGCAACACCCGAGTGAGCTTCTCAGCAAAAGAGGGGTCTCCAGAGGGGAGATGGGTCTAGAGTGGGCGACGAGGATGCCCAAGGTCGCAAGAGGACCAAATTTGCCCTCCAGGACGAGGAATTTGATCAAGCTGGGCGAGCTGGGACAAGATCGGGCCAAGGCGGATCTGCCCAATCCACTGCTCCATTGCCCCTTGCCCTCACGCCAAGGTCGCCACCTTCCCAATCGCCCTTCGGGGCCCAGGTGGTGGATGATACAATCTTGGGTTGGGACCCCGAACGAGTCCAGTAAGTAGCTCACTAAGTTCACTTTTTTCTTATGTTATCTTTGTTTTCATTCACTAACCCAAGTGTTTTGACTTCGTAGATATGCTTCCATTGCCTTCCCTCATAGGCACGAAGCTCTCCACTCTTACGAGCGATCTCGCTCCCTTACCTCCATGCGCAACCTTCCCAGAGGCCTTGCCCAACAGACTGTGAGTGAGGTGCTGAGGTATTGGTCGACCCCTCAGTTGGTGACCTTAGAGAGGCAAAGCCTGATCGAGAACTCCCGGCTCACGATGCACTATGTGAGTGGGCTGTTGCTCGCCAACCAAAGGGTGATCGATCAGGTGACTCAACAGGAGGAAGGTCGCCAAGAGAGGAACGCGGTCTACTTGAGGTTGGCGGATAGTGTGGACAAAGCGAAGAAGTCTGCAGAGCTCGCCGAGGAGAAAGCGGTCGCATTCCTGGCGGCTGAGCAACGTGCTCTAGAGCAACTCAGTGACCTTCAGCGCAAACATGCCGCAGTTCAGAAGAATGCGGACATCCTGATCAAGAAGAAGGAAGATGAGTTTGCTGAGAAGTTCACAGCCAAAGAGGGCGAGCTCACTGTGGCCAAGAGGGAACTAGAGCTGGAGCGAGGTCTGTCTCGGAGTGCTGACGAGGAATGCACGAAGTTAAGGGAGGAGCTCCCGACCAAGATTAATGAGGTCGCCGAGCTTAGAAATATTATCGCCTCCCAAGCGAGCTTGGACGCCTTGAGAGCTGAGGCCTCTGACAGAGGATTCGTGCAAGTTGGTGGGAGCGAGCTCACAAGGATGATGAAATGGATGCTGTGGTGGGCGACCTCAAGGATTGCCTTGACAAGGCCAAGTTCACAGATGGGACTGAGCTAGACATCGGCGACCTAGCTCAACTTGGAGTCCCCCTCGACTTTGTTCCGGTGCGCTACAACATTATCCAAACTGTGCCAGTCCCGGAGATCAATATCGCCGAGGAGGAACAGGCCGAGGGAGAGGTGCAAACTCCCCCCACTACTGAGCAGATGTAGCAGGTCTGCGGAAACATCATGGTAGATACCAGCGACCTTACGGGGAACATCACTGAACTGCCTAGACTCTCTCCCCCAATTAGCCAAGTTGTTGGTGGCGAGGTCGCCCATGAGGTCGCTCATCCCGAGGTCCCAATTGATGCCTCCACCACTCTTGCTCCTGATGCCCCTGCTGCTCCTGACTCTTAGGGATTTTCTATTTTTCTTAGCTTAGCTTTTCTCTGTTTTGCTTTTATTTCTTTTGTCAAGTAGTAGTAGCTCGCCGGGATTGTATAACTCGCCCAGAAGGAGCTTTTTTTGTAGTTTAAAGATGGTTAGCTAGTCGGCCTTTGTGATTAGCACCACTACTTATACTTGGAAAATTTTCCAAGTATTTTTGAATAAATGACTTGATTTTTTGTTCCAACTTGTCTATTTACATTTCACGCACGTTATATCTTATATTAACCCATTTTTACATTTTTAGTACTTATTCATTCGTCTTATTTCACTTCGGGAAGCGAATCATTCATTTTACATCGCTTTAGACTATGAATTTGTACTTTACTAATTTAGTACGTATTCTTCATCTTACACCGCTTAGGGTCTCGAATTGCTCATCTTAAACCACATATGGTAGCGAGTTGTACTATCTTTAATTCACTTTGAGCGATTGGGATTCAAGAACCTTGCCTTAGACGTTTTTGATAGGGCGTGGATGTGTGATCTCAGTGGTCACGGACCAGATATAAATTCTTCTGAAAGGAGAAGCACCTGGATGATAAAGCCTTAAGAATTAATATGGACCTCGAGGCTCCAATAGGTTTATCAAAGCATTGGCTAGAGAGGATGCTCATCTCAAAGAACGGAAGATTGCTAAGCTCTGCCATGTGGACTCATTCCTCTGCCAGAATGCAGAGGACTAGGCATGTTAACGAGAGGCATCTGGTTAAAGAAGGATCCCTCCCTCTCACTTCTGAGGTCTGACCTCTGGTAGGTTGACCTATCTATGTGCAGAGTACAGAAAATAAAAGAAATCTCTGTCACTATCATTGAAACCTATGACCTAGGTACGCATATCCATCCGAATTAGGATGAGGGAATAAAATTGTACTTTCCACCAATGGGAGAGTGCCACGTATGGTACTATTGGTACTACCTTTATGCTGCATTGCTCCACTAACTGGGAGCCGTTAGTAGTGGTCCCTAAGCAGAGGAAAGGACCATCATACCCCTTGTTGGTCCCGAAACGAGTTAAATCAGTGTATGGGGGGGGAATACACTGAATTCAGATTTTTCTGAAAGACTCAGAAAAATGCTCTAACGTACTCAGTCAGAATTCTCTGAAGTACTCAGTATGCTGAATGTCCGCAGGGGCAGCAGGGACGGTTCAGTAACGAGTCAGATAAGCTGAGTAAGAGTAAAGTGCTCGGAGACTCAGTAGGGATAACAAACCTACTGACTGCTCGGAAGCGAGTCAGTTGGACAACTATCTCAGTGAGTCAGAGTACGTGCGGAAAGTGAGCCCTTAGATTCTACTCATTTTAGTTTCTGAAAACGTTTTCTCTGAGTTGCTTAGTAAATAGGTGGTTAAGGCTGAGTGCACAGTATTCAGATTCAGGATGATTGATTCAGTCCTGAAGTTAAAACCAATGCAGTATGTTCAGTTTAACATGATGACATTTATGATCCTGAACAAAACAGTAAATCAGCACACAGGGGACTTTTTAACGTGGTTCGGAGAAAACCAACTCCTACGTCCACGACCTGATTTAACAGGAAGCTATCCTCAAAACCCTGAGGATAGGTACTTGGGTTTTACGTGCCAAGGGACACGAGTAGCCAACTTCCTCTCTTAGGAACTGACCCCTGGGCGTTTTACAAGTCCCAGTCCTTCTAACCAACCTATCTCACACTTTGAGAGGTTTGGTATTCTGGTTTCCAACTAAGATAGCTCTAGCAATACAAATCAGTGCTAAATATTAGAGCTATCGATCTAAGCAAATACAGAGCGAATCCTACTACAACACTAGGGAAATTTAATTGCAGAGTGTTGTTTATGATATGCTTTGTGTTCTTGGATTCTTGAGAGTTCTCTTGGAAATTTCCCGTTAACCTTGAATGGGTGCAAGGTTCTCCGTATTTATAGGCGAGATTCAAAATAGATCCGTTGGAGGAGATCAAATCAAATCTTTCCTATTTTAGGTAGATTGCAGGCTAGGAATACTGTTCGACCTACCCGCCATGCTTATTCTGGCAAGTTGTCACATCACCTGCAACCTTTTGAGACGCATTAAATGCCTCATTAAATGCTGCGCAGACTCCGTGCTTACGTGTTGAAAGATCATTGGCTCTCCGTTATAACGGCTAGTTGACCTTCAGACATTTATCCTTCCTCGTACATTCAATGCTCTGAGTCTCTTGTAATAACTCAGTCTGAACGTGTGCCTTAATGGAGTCTTACTGATATTCTTTTTGTCTCTTGTCCCATAGCATAAATAACCTTTCTGCTTTGGACTGACATGATTCAGGTATTCTGAACCACAGCCTAAGTCAGGTCCTATGTGCATTCAGCACAGCCTGATAGGTTATTCAGCTCAGTATGTGTTACCTTTTTGCTTCGGACTTACAGGATTCAGGTAAACTGAACCAAGGCCCAAGTCAGGTCCTATGTGCATTCAGCACAGCCTGATAGGTAGTACTTACTCTTCACTGACTGAGTTCTGTCATGAACATGCTTAGTGTATTCAGTAGAAACATCAGACAATGGTACTTCAGGATTGACTTCAGGAAGAATCAGCAGGCTTCGATCTTCAGTTTCAGAACAGACAATCTTCATCGAGACTGACTGACTTCTTCAGAATGGTTTACACTTCAGACTTCAGTAAATTGGGTCGACTCCAATATTCTTCAGTCTTCAGTATGGTCCTTCTGTACTGAATCTCTGACCTAACTATCCTGAGCTATTTTATCCTGAACACTATACTTAGGCAAATTCATCCGGGGTTTTGGGATCTAATCAAAATACCAAGATTGTCCCAACACCCCTCTTCCCAAAGAAGAGGGTATAAATATTTTTCTCTCTCTCTTTTTCATTTTCCATGACACATATTTCAAAACCCACTTTATATTTTCATTCTGGTTACTTTGAGGAGTTTTTCGGGGGCTAACTTAAGCATCGGAGGATCGATGCCGGAATCCTTCCGGCTCAATTTTGTGCAGATCTCCAAGGAGAAAAGCGTAGGAGGTCAGAAGGATATTGCAGAAGACAGAAGGTGGATCGTTGCTTAACCAATTGCAGAGGATGACATGTATTGATTTAATTACTTCGACCTTATTCATTTAGTTTGCTGGACGAGTATTTTTTGACTCGATCAGTTTTAGTGGTTAACTAATGGGATTGAGGATGACAGAGATGGTCGATCCTGATCCCCAAGATTTAGGGGCAGAATTTGAAGTTGTGGCTAATACCCCGGCCAGTGCCAATATGTCGACAGTCACGGCTCAGTGCACTCCAGCTATGATAGTAAATGAACAACCAGGCAGTGTGAATACAATTACTTTGACAGCAGACAGCCTTAAGGCCTTGATCCAGTCAGCTGTGGATCAGGCCCTGGGAAACTGAGCGGCAGAGGTTACAGGGCAGAGAGAAGCCCCTGTTTTGAACACTGAAACTCCCCTAGATAAGGGGAGGAGAGAAAACTGGGCCACGGGCATGTCCGAGGCTGGGCTACCGATCGAGCCCCCAGCTAAGACCCAAAGTGGACCCAAAACTAGGGCCTGGAACGTGCCCAACACATTACCTCATCCAATGGGAGATGTCCCGGAGGATGGGAATGTGCGAACCAGAATTGGCAGAATAGTCGTTGGGGGAACTACCGTGAGAGATGACCGACCAGAAAACAGAGCCAGTATGGGAGGGAATAAAGATTCCCATCTGGTGGATTATGAGGATGATTCTGAGGAGGTGGTTGAATCCACCGCCGCAGAAACCACGAATAGAGCCATAACCTCTTTGAAATGAGAAATGTAAGCAATTAAGAAACAGTGTGAGAAAGTAACAAAAATTGAGGTGAGATCTGGAGTATCTCCCCTCACTAATGAAATCATTCGGGATCCTCTGCCCCATGGGTTCAAAGCTCTGAACTATGAGTATGATGGGACCACCGATCCACGGGATCATTTGCTAAGATTTGAAAATGGGGCATTATTGCATCAGTATTCTAAAGGGGTGAAGTGTCGTGTATTCCTTACCACTCTCACTAAATCTGCTCAGAAGTGGTTTAGTCACCTGCCAGCCGGTTCTGTGCATTCGTTCACTGAACTCAGCGACCTGTTTCTGCATCAGTTTGCAAGTGCCAGAAAAATAGCGAAAACCTCTCTATACTTGCTCAGTCTGAAACAAAAGCCCCAAGAAAGCCTCAGGACATTCATCACCCATTTTAATGAAGCAGCTCTGGAGGTGCCCTCTGCCTCTGATGAGGTCAGAACTAATGCGTTAGCACAAGGACTGCTAGATGCGGATTTCTTCAGGTCTCTGGCTAAATGATAACCCAGATCTTTTGATGAATTGCAAGTTAGGGCGGATAAGTATATTAATTTGGAAGAAGCCAGAGGCATGAAGAAAGAGGAAAGAGGATCAGAAAAAAAGGAGAGAGCCTGAGAAGAAGAAAGGAGTGGTAGAAAAGAATAAGAATGAGAAGGAGAAGCTGCCACAGGAGAGATTTGACACTTACACCCCCTAGTTCTACAGCCTACTGAGATGTTAGAGGTGGCGGCCAACATACCTGGGTTTAGATTCCCTTCCTCTGCGAAGAGGCCTCCCAAAAATCCCAGATCTGAGCATTACTGCAGATATCACAACGATTTTGGTCACGAGACCAACGAATGCCGGCATCTGAAGGATGCTATTGAAAGGTTAATTAGAGAAGGTCATCTGTCTGATTTTATGAAGAGAGACAGAGATAGATTTGGAGGAAGGAGAAGGGAGCCCGGAGAAAAGGGAAAAGAGTTGGTGGAAGCTCCTAGAAGAGATGGTACAGTCCAGAGAAGAGGATTCATTCAGATGATAGTGGGGGGACCCACCGATGGTGAGTCAAACACAGCTAGGAAGGCATCGCTCAAAGGAAGTAGGCCTTGGGGGACTGGAGACATTCATCAAGTAAGTATGGAGGAGGATATGCCCATAATTAAATTTGGAGTAGAGGATGAAGTCACAGGCCAGAGGCCACATAATGATGCCCTCGTAATAACTACAGAGAAAGGTGGATACGGAGTGGCAAGAGTGTTTGTTGATACTGGGAGCTCAGCTGATATTATATTTCGAGAATGTTTTGAGAAGATGAATTTGAATGTGCAACTTAAGTCTGTGGACACTGCACTCTTTGGATTCACCGGAGGGGCGATACATCCCAGAGGGCAGGTAGCATTGCAGGTTAGGCTGGGAGAGCCACCTTTGTTCAGTGTGAAAATGGTTAACTTTTTGGTGGTGGATGCACCCTCCGCATACAATGTGATAATGGGAAAACCATCTTTGAACTTGTTTCGAGCAGTAGTATCTACCTACCACTTGAAAATGAAATTTCCTGTGGGAAGAGAGGTAGTGGAAATCAGTGGCGATCAAATGTGCTCTAGAAAATGTTATATTGATACTGTGAGGGAGGTGGCCAGGAAAATAAGCCAAGAGAACAGAGAAGATGATCCTCACGGAAAGAGGTTAGAATTGGAAGAAATGAGAGAGGAGAAGCCAGAGCTGAAGGTACTCCCTAAAGAAGAACTCATGCCTGTGGAATTGTTTCCTAACCAAATAGGATTCACCACTCGAATTGGCACGCAGATAGAGCATAGGGTCGCAGAATCTATTATCAGTTGCTTGAGGAAGAATGCAGATCTCTTCGCTTTTCAACCAGAGGATTTGATAGGGATCGATCCAAACGTAGCGCTGCATAGCTTGAATGTAAATCCAGAAGTCAGACCAGTGAAGCAGAAACTGAG
>JAPKLY010001689.1:0-23364 GCA_026898435.1 Prunella vulgaris
AGCGCAGCTCGCCTCCAAGGCAGGGACTGCTAGGATTTCTCCCAACATTAAGCTATTCTAAATTACCTACTTTATAGGTCTATTCAACCCCCCCTCTAGGCCTTCATCACTTAAAGGGACCTACAATACTTCCTAACAAAAAATTATATAGAAATTTCTACAGTAAAAATATCAATTTTTAAAAAATTAATGGGTCTAAATCAGGTCGAATTGGATTTGGGCATTTTTTTTTCAAAATTCACGCAACTTGTAATTCCAGGTTTTTCGCTCCCAGGTATGTTACAATTTGGGCAAATGCTTGTTACTTTAAGGCAAAATGTATGTTACAATCAGATTAAATGTTATTTTTTACATATATTCATTTGTTTTTGTAGAAATTATTATTTTTCATACAATGTAGCACATTGTCACTAGCAAGAAAATAGAAATAGCAACAAAAAAATGATAATCAAGAGTTTCATAAATTAACTCACAAAAATAGACAAATAACAATCAATAAAAGAAAGATAAGTTACAATGCATTTGCATTATTTAGATATCCGTTTATGGTTAAAGACTCAATCAAATGGTATTGTGTTTGTTCCTATATGAATGATCACTTAAGAAGGACTAATTAATTTTTCAATCTAATTAATTCAAAGGAAACAACATACAAGCTTGTATTTCTACCTTACAAGTTGTTGCAACCAAAAATAACACATAGGATCATTAAACTTCCTCCCAATAAATTAATCCTCTCTCAAGCTCATAATAAATTGGGTCATACACTCAAGTTCTATTAGTTAATCCAATTTCTCAATATAAATCAACTAACAACAAATATCATATTATCATTTGCATCTAAAAACATGCTTTCAAAATAAGATTGAGTACATAAATAGAAATAGCCACACAAATACCAAATAAACAAGAAATTAACTCATAAACTCCAATCTAAATAGTTACAAAGCCCTAGAACCAAAAGTATTCTAGCCAAAAATCATGTTCAACTATTACAAAATTTAAATGATAAAAATAAAAGAGGAAAAAGAAAGATGAGTCTCTAGTGGACGATGGAGTCAAATTTCAAGCTCAAAGCATCCTTTAAAGCTCCAAAATAATGGAAAATGAAGAAAATATGTGAAGAACATCTTCTAGTGTGTGCAGAAAAACTGCAGGAATTCTATCTCCCTTTTCTAAAATATGGAGAATCTAAGGATGATTATTTATAATGTTTGGAGTATGGCTCAAGAATCAAGAATTTAAAAATACCATAATTCCCATAAGTTTCTTAAAGTTCATAAAGCTACCCCAACACCTCTCATTGAAAGAAAACGTTTATTAGGCGCGATCATGCCTACCAAAAAAAGAGCTCTACTTTAGACCTCAACAAAAAAATACGTTTTTATCTTTTCTTTTCAGCACTTTTTCAAGTAGGTAGTAATTCTTCCTTCTTCAACAGAGCACGGTAGTTGGTGATGAGAATTTCGGCAATTGGCAAGTTGACTTCCGGCGGTGTTGTGATGGTGACATTTAGGCATGGCTTCGGCTTTGGATCGTAGGTGGGGCTTTTGCATCAGTGGCTGTTGTGCGAAGGTCTTCTTCGACGTAGATTGGATGGTTGTTGGGCAGCTGTGTGTGCAACGAGCTACAACGGAATGACTTCTTCTCTTCCGGTGTGGCTTCAATGATATGCAGTGGGTACGGGCGGTAGAGAGTTTTTCTGGTGAAATTACAGGAATGGGTGGCTGCTGCTTCTTCATGGTGGTGTTTCCGGTGAGTGTGGGCTTCAGGCGTTAAGCTTCCATTGCTAATTCCGGCGTGAGTAGTTGCAGCATCGTGAGAATTAATTTTCGACGAGCATCTCTCTTCTGTGAATAGCAGTAATTGATGTGGACTAAAGAGGACCCACATTCTCTTTGATGCATTGATTACTTGGTCAATCATGGCTGTGGAGATGGCAACAAGAAATTAGTGGTAGTTGGCTTGCCACATTTTCCTTCTTGAAAACTTCAGCTTGAAATTTCCACTTCTCATTGCATCTGAATACCAAACAATTAACTCCTTTGAATTAGGCCTCATTACTCTTCAAATTGGGCCGAAAAATTGAATTTAATGGCCCACTAATTTCTAAAATCAGTGAGCCCTTTTTTTCCTCTGATATCCATCCACCCGACTCTCTTTACAAAGTTATTGATTTGTGTTTGCTTCGAAAAATACTCAATTAACCTACTAAATAGCGAAACACGTTCCTTTCTCTATATTAAGTACAATTCGCCAAAATTGAATGAATAAAACATAAAATTATAATAAAATAAGCAATAAAAGCACACTAAATTCATGCAATTTTCATCCGAATAATTATATCGATCCTTCATCTATTACCATTGCACATTTAGCTTTAAATGTAGCATTTACCTTCACCAAACTCTCTAGCATGTTTGCAATCAAATTCTTATCCAAATTGTTGAGGCGAAGGTTAGTGCCCCTTATAGGACAAGTGTGATGAGGTCCCAATCGAGTGATTTTTCAACTTGCAATATTTTTAGAACAATTCGCTTGTAAGTACCAATTGCACTATTGAAAGGAAGAGTAATCTCCAGTTCCTCTCGCATTCTGTTTGCATACAACCATCTATATGGTTGGGGTACTCTCTTTGACTGCAAACTCATGCATGGAATATCGAATTGAATAAATTTTCACTGCATTTTGCAATTGTTTTTTTATCCTTGAAGATCATTCCCACTTTCAAAACTCCAACGTCATCATCATATGTGAATTCACCATCTGGTATATCAATTGAATCAATAAGCACATCCTCGTATGATGAGTAAAAAAGAGAATCACTCGACAAACTAGGATGTGGTGCAAATTTTTGTGGCATATTTACAGTTGAGTGAATTGGATGTGATGCAAATTTGTTGTGGCATATCCTCATCTGAACACTCTTCATTTGCACATTCATCATCATTTTGATGTTCTTCTGGCTCAGAATCACAAAAATCTTTAAGGTCAAGACTATCACTGGGATGATTGGTAAAATTAGGAATTTCATATTTGTTGATGAACTAAACGACGTGCGTGCTTAAGGAAGTAATTAATCAAGTTCGGATTGATCTGTCCAAAAGAATTGATTGAGCACAAAGAAAGAACGAGATGAAGGAAGTTGTGATGAGTCACTAGCTATTAGTGATCAAACTGGTGACGATTCAGCAGCTTATAGTGAAGCAGGTAGTTGTTCAACAGCTTATAGTGAAGCAGACTGCTGACCAGCAGCTTATGATGAAGCAGGCTGGTGACGATCCAGCAGCTTGTATTTTCTATATAATGTAATTGAATTTATTCGAATAAAGGATACAAAATTTTACCCCCTAACAACGTGCTGGTTAAATACGATCTACCTGCTTACATATAAAACTTCACATACACATCTATTTCAGTATATTGTTGGTGTAATTGAGGTTATTTCAACCACATAATCATGCTTACAAAATTACATCAACAGTTTGGCGTTAGAGGAAATTTTTCCAACAAGGAGCTTGTCATGAGCAATAGACTAAATTCGGCCCATGTCCAGGATAATTGGGCAAAATAAATATGTTTTGGCCTAAATAATTAATTGATCAAATATGAAAAGAATGGGCCTATAATTTTGATAAATTAGATCTTGGACCAATACATTTATTTGGATCAAGATTAATTGATAATTTTGATCCATCTCAAATAAATTAATGATGCAAAGAAAATTAAAATTATTTGCAGGATTAATTTAAGAGAATAAAAATTGTTTCTTAAAGCAATTAAATTCTCAAAGGAAAAAAATTACTTCTTAAAGTAATTAAATTCCAGAGAAAAAAATATTTCAATTAAATTCCAGAGGAAAAAATTACTTCTTAAAGCAATTAAAATCCAGAGGAATAAATATGCTTGCTAAAGCAATTAAATTCAAGAAATGGTATCATTGCAACGAGATCAAATGCAGTCCAAGAAGTACAGGAAATTAGCAGCCTTGTTGATTAATTTCAGTTGCAGCTCAAGAATTAACTTAAAGTAATTCCCAGAGGAAAAAATTACTTCTTAAAGTAATTAAATTTCAGAGGAAAAAAATATTTCAATTAAATTCCAGAGGAAAAAATTGCTTCTTAAAGCAATTAAAATCCAGAGGAATAAATATGCTTGCTAAAGCAATTAAATTCAAGAAATGGAATCATTGCAACAGAGATTAAATGCAGTCCAAGAAGTACAGGAAATTAGCGGCCTTGTTGATTAATTTCAGTTGCATCTCAAGAATTAACTTCAAAGGTTAATGTCTTTTCCAATTGAAGACAATTTGCAGCTCCTGAAATTTAAAGTTATTGGTCTGAGTACAAGATTAAACGCAATTTCGGAGTTATTCTCTACTCGCTAGCTCAAATAACTCAGCTACTAAATTAAAGAGTCATATCGGAAGATCTCAATTTTGAACAAGTCATATCAAGAGCTCTAGCCTATACTTCTCAAATTGATGAAAGAGAACGACTGCGCCGACAAGAAGAAGAAGAAGTGAAAAGTTGATGATCTTGCGGATAAATTCTCAATTGTCAATCATCCTTGAAGGCCTTCACTCACAACTGGAGAAATTCGAAGCAAGTTAAAAGTTAGCGGCCTCCTTTAAGATCGCAACCTCAAAATTATTTACTACTTGCCGACTCAGATAGCTCGACGAGAGGAACAAGTTGCAAAGAAGTTATTGGCCCATTTTCAGAATGATCACCAAGAAGCCTTGTAGACAAATTGGCAATGCAGAGAAAATTAGTGGCCTTATTTACTAAAGTTATTTGCGACTCAAGAAGAACAAAAAATTAGCAATCTTGCCCGCGAAGATCCCTTTTGTCCTGAATAATCTAAAAAATAAGGTCATTAACTTCAATTAATGGTCTGTCCATTGTTGCTGATCGCATATTATCAAGCTTGTCGACGACCAATTATCTACCAGCCCTCAAATTGATCACTAGCAAATTATCGACATATTTTCAACTTGAAGTGGCAAATTTAAAATAGTGTCGCTTGCAAGCTCGAATAGCACATCGACAAGGAAGATTACAACTCTAAAGGTCCGACGAATTATTCATCCGTCAAAAACAATAAAAAGTGTAAATCAAGAAGATATATCTAAAGCTCGATATTAAAAGCTCCGGCACATATTCTCAAGCAGATGAAAGAGAGCAAATACAATCGAAGACATTACAGAACGATGACCCGTCCAAGACAGATTAAGGCAATGGGTGATAGAGAAGATAAATTATCACAAAGCAAATAGGCCGTGAATGAAAATTTGGAGTGTCTATTCAGAGTGAAGGACTGTGTGAATCCTCTCGCTTAAGACGATTGGATAATGAACACCTTCCCGACAGTAGATCCTCTAATGATGAAAAGAGAAATCAAAGATCTACAAGCAAAGTTATCAACTCATTCACAGGACAACATAAGCTCACAATCACCAACATCGCCTCAATCTCCTATTATTCCAAAAGCATCCATTCAGAAAAAGCCCAACATCCGACGATAAAGCTATACGGGGGAGAATCAGACTCCAAACGATATAGGATGGGTCAATCAAAATGTCAAGAAAGAAAAATGACATTTAAGCACTACCTTCTGGGACCTCCACCTGGACCTGAAGATAATGTGAACTGGTGATCAGACTCTCCCAATATATTGACTATGTGATATCAATGGGGGCATCCAACACAACTCATTGTTGAAATTTTCTTCTCACATTGGAAGATCATTCATATCAATGGGAGATGAAGAATCAGATTGATATTTTCAAGAATTGGGTCGATAAAATATTATTTGAAAGCAAGTCAATGAGTGAAGATATAAAAGTTATAGCCATGAAGAAAAATACCAGATTCTGGCAAAGAGTGCACCTCATATATCCCAAGATCTACTCCAAGTTTAGGAGAAAGGCAAGAATCTTTATCACTATACAAGAAGCATTACACAGAAAAGATAAAGACATTGGGGGTAAAGCAGAGTTCGAGGAAGTAATATTCAAAGAAGAACCGAATCAAACGCTCGGCGTCCCAATTGAACAAAATTAAAATGTCATCAGTAGCAGAAGATCTCTTGTCGTTCCTCAGAAGACCAGACAAGACGCAAGATGAATTCCAACAAGTATTGCGCATACCACTGAAGTATCAGACACAACACTAATGAAGGCCAAGATTTATTACGATAACTGTGGAAAATTTAAGAAGACGAAAAACTATCAAAGTCAATGAAGAAAATTCCTCAACAAGAAGACTACGAGTCGCCTAATCCACCAACTCTGATATCGGGGAAGTTATCAAAATATGTATATATATATATATCCTACACAAAAGGCGAGACTATCAGTTAACCCTTTTGTACATGATAAATGCGAAAATAACCTGCCCAATATGCTATTATTACATGCAAAATTTCTATGGTGTAGGAAAAATACAAAATGCTCAAGTTCAAAGACTCAAATATTAGACACTTCGCAGGGCGAGGCGAAACCAATAAAAGTCAACTCGCAAGACGAGAGAACAGAAGAGCAAAACATGAATGGGCCAAAAATACCAATATCAAATGAACCGGGCCAAAGATACCAATATCAAATCAAGAAGGGCCCTGATCCTTACTCCAAGGCATGCCTTCCAACACGATGGTTTTGCCCGAAAAGATATTATGCGTATCATCACTACATTGAATATTACACCAGAAAGTGTATGGAATGGCAAGTCGATCCCAAACATTCCTTTGAAAGGATCGCCAGCTATCACTCTTCGTGAAGAAAACTCCAATTATTTCCCTATAAAGAGTTTTCATCTTCTCTAATCATGCTTTGGTGGATGACACATTTTTCTCTTTATTCACACCAAAGTGATCATCCACATCACAAGCTGTCGGTACCTTAATAAAGAAGATATGGTGCTGATTCCATAAAAAATATCAGGTACGAACAAATAGTTTGGAGGAACTGGCACGTACTGGAAGATATATCCATCTCGAGGAAAATAGCCTTCACCAACATTATTTTGAGGAAGGCCTTGATCCCAATATAAACCAAAACGACATTGACACTTCCTGAAGTATTAAAGGAAGAAACGTCATAGATATATCACCAGATAAAGTTCTCGATGCATTTGCCCAAAAGAGAGAACTGCCCCCACCAGATGACTCTGGGCACGATTATCACCAGATGCCTCTGGGCATGATTATCACCGGATGCCTTTGGGCACATTTATCCCATCTTTATAGGCGATGATTATCCAGCCTATATTGATGATGCCACCTACATAGGCGATGCGTCTCCCAGAGGTATGATTCCGCCTATATAGACGATGTGCCATCTCGAAGTGATAATCCTTCTTGGAGGCACGATTAACCCATCTTTATTGACGATGTTGGGAAATGATTAATGAAATGTTTTGATATAATCTCAAAAGACTCCCCTGATGTATAAAAAGGTGTAAAACTTAGAAAAATAGTCTAACTGTTATGAGGCTATGTCAAAAACTTAGAAAAACTAAGTTACAAGAATCAGGCTACCATAGACAGAACTAGCCTGATGTAGTTCAGACTAGCCTGATGAAGAGTTAGGACCTCTGAAGAAAGACACCCCAGAAGACTAAGTAAAGGTGACCTGAAGAACTCCCCTGTGAAGAACTAGCCTGATGCATTAAATACACTTCAGCATTAATGAAGGCAGTTGCAACATATAAATGAAGTGTTAAATGCAACAAATGGAATGTTCCAAGTCACCTGATGAAAAGACAGAAGACTTCAATATAACTATTTGACTAGACTGAGGAACAATTAAAGACAGACCAATGAGAAGCTGTTACCTATGTACGAACCTAACACAAAATACTGACCTGTTAGTACCATGTTAAGAAGCAGCCAATAACCTAGAAAGGCACACTTTTCAAAGGCGGCTGCATTAACTCTAAGCAGGTATTTAATGAGCTCTCAACCATTAATGCTGAAGAGTTGACTATCCAAAATTTGAAGAACATCTTGAAGAACGTTGGACTACAAAAATTAACATATTTGACCATCCCAAAATCTAAGAAAGATTTTGAAGAACGTTTGACTACCAAAATAGCATAATTTGAAACTATCTCTCCAACGGATAATCTTTCAAATTATGTCTATAAATACAACAGTTGAAGAAGAAGCTAAGGACGAGAAACTATCAAGCTCATCTGAAATTCTAAAGCTCTCCAAAGTTCATCTCAATCCTCAAGCACTTGAAATCACACTAGTTTCCCAAGTGCTTACATTGTTTAGAACTCAACTCTGTAATTAAACTTACACTGTACTATCATTAGAAGCCTACTGAGATAACCCACTCTAGATATAGATCATTATTTTAAAGGGTTATCTCAACCTTAGTTGGAGTACTCAAAGCCCATAAACTGTAACAGGTTCAAGGCTGTGAGTTGGAAGAAAGTAAGATGAGTAGTGTCTCAGTCTGAAATCTTGAGAGGACTAGGACTCAGGGAAAATCCTAGAGATCAAGAGAAGTTGTTCTTGATCAGTGCACCTTGGCACTCTAAAACAAGAAATTCCGTGGTTAAGGAATTCTCCTGTTAAATCAGGAAAAGTGGATGTAGGAGAGTTTAATTCCGAACCACTATAAATCCCCTGTGTTCTTATTGTTTTATCTCTTTTGTGTGAGTTGTCAAAATCTTTGAAAAGGTGTTCACTTAATCCACTGCTAAATTTGAACTCTGATAAAAAACTCAGGTTACCTATCAGGGGACCTTTCAGTCCGTTGATTGTGTTAACAGGTCACCTGTGTTCTTGAGTCCTCTGTTGCTTACTTCAAGAAATCTGTGATCTTAAGTACGCTGTAAAATATATATCTTGAAAAAATTGTACTTACAGGTGTATTCCCCCCCATACACCTGTTATTGTTTATCTGGGACCAACAGGCGATAATATCTAGCCTATATTGACAATGCCGCCTACATAGGCGATGCGCCTCGCAGAGGCATGATTCCGTCTATATAGGCGATACGTCTTCTCGAAGCGATAATCCCTCTTGAAGGCACGATTATCCCATCTTTATAGCCAATGATATCCAGCCTATATTGACGAAGTCGCCTACATAGGCAGTGTACCTCCCAGAGGCATGATTCTGCCTATATCGGCGATGCACCTTCTCGAAGCGATAATCCTTCTTGAAGGCATGACTATTCCGTCTTTATAGACGATGCCGTGATGCGCCTCGGAGAGGCATGATTCTGCCTTTATAGGAGATGACTTGAGTACTCCGTCTTCATAGGCGACGATCATTCAGCCTATATTGACGATGCCACCTACATAGGCGATGCTCCTCCCAGATGCATGATTCTACCTATATAGGCGATACGTCTTCTCGAAGCAATAATCCTTCTTGAAGTCACAATTATCCCGTCTTTATAAGCGATAATCATCTAACCTATATTGACTATGCCACCTATATAGGCGATGTGCCTCCCAGAGGCATGATTGCGCCTATATAGGTGATGTGCCTTTCTGAAGCGATGATCCTTCTTGAAGGAGATTATCTTGTTCTTATAAGCGATGATCATTCTGCCTTTATCAACAATGCAACCTTCATCAATATTGGCAATACGCCGGAACATTTCAAATCATTCAACTCTTGATGATAAATCACAATCAACAGTTGAATGGGGGGCAGGTGACGATGTTGATAAAGAGGAGATGATGTTGATAAAGAGCAGTTAGCTGGTTATCTGACTCAAGAAGGCAGCTCAATACTGACTCAAGCAGACAACTCGATACTCAGACAAATAACTCGATGAGCAAGTATGCGAGCGCGGAACTATTGATACCCCAACACTATACTGGGGGCAGACCCTGATACACAAAATCATCAAGAAGTGAAAAGCTCAAATCCAAAATGATCGCAAGCACCAATCTAAAGAAGCTTTAACCAGATTGAACTTGGGGACAACATAAAGAATGGCATGAATAACTCAATTCTAAGAATGACATTGAAATGTGTTGGGACAATCTGAGTATTTTGATTAGATCCCAAAACCCCTGATGAATCTGCCTAAGTATAGTTGTTCAGGATCAAATAGTTCAGGATAGTTAGGTTAGGAATTCAGTACAGGAGGAACTTGCTGAAGATTGAAGAATATTGGAGTCGACCAAATTTACTGAAGTCTGAAGTGTAATCCATCCTGAAGGAGTCAGTCAGTCTTGCTGTAGATTGCCTGGTCTGAAGCTGAAGATCGAAGCCTGTTAAATCCGTCCTGAAGTCAATCCTGAAGTACCATTGGCTGATGTTTCTACTGAGTACACTAAGCATACTCAGGACAGAACTTAGTCAGTGAAGAGTAAGTGTAATCTATCAGGCTGTGCTGAATGCACTTAAGACCTGACTTAGGCCTTGGTTCCATTTATCTGAACCATGTAAGTCCAAAGCAAAAAGGTTACACATACTGGGCTGAATAATCTATCAGGCTGTGCTAAATACACATAAGACCTGACTCGGGCATTAGTTCAGATCACCTGAACCATGTAAGTCCAAAGCAAAAAGGTTATTTATGCAATGGGACAAGAGAAAAAGAGAATGTCAGTAAGACTCCAATAAGACAAACATTCAGACTGAGTTATTAACAAGAGACTCAGAGTATTGAATGTACGAGGAAGGACAAATGTCTGAAAGTCAACTAGCCGTTAGAACGGAGAGCCAATGATCTTTCGACACGTATGTACGGAGTCTGCACAGCATTTAATACGTCTCAGAGTTGCAGGCGATGGGACAAACTTGCCAGAATAAGCATGGCGATTAGGTCAAACAGTATTTCTAGCCTGCAACCACCCAAAAATAGGAAAGATTTGATTTGATCTCCTCCAACGGATCTATTTTGAATCTTGCCTATAAATATGGAGAGCCTTGCACCCATTCAAGGCTAACGGGAAATTTCCAAGAGAAAACTCTCAAGAATCCAAGCTCTCAAAGTATACTATAAGCAACACTCTGTAATTAAATTTCCCTAGTGTTGTAGTAGGATTCACTCTGTATTTGCTTAGATCGATAGCTCTAATATTTAGCATTGTTTTGTATTGCTAGAGCTATCTCAGTTGGAAACCAGAATACCAAACCACTCAGGGTGTGAGATTGGTTGGTTAGAAGGACTGAGACTTGTAAAACGCCCAGGGGTCAGTTCCTAAGAGAGGAAGTTGGCTATTCGTGTCCTTTGGCACGTAAAAACCAAGTACCTATCCTCAGAGTTTTGAGGATAGCTTCCTGTTAAATCAGGTCGTGGACGTAGGTGTTGGTTATCTACGAACCACGTTAAAAAGTCCCCTGTGTGCTGATTTACTATTCTGTTCAGGATCATAACTGTCATCATAATAAACTGAACATTCTGCATTGTTTTATCTTCAGGACTGAATCAATCATCCTGAATCGTAATACTGTGCACTCTGCCTTAACCACCAGTCTACTAAGCAAGTTCAGAGAAATTTTTTTCAGAAACTAAAACAAGTAGAAACTAAGGGCTCACTTTCCGCACGTACTCTAGCTCACTGAGATAGTAGTCCAACTGACCCGCTTCCTAGCAGTCAGTAGGTTTATTATCTCTACTGAGCTTCCAGGCACTTTAATCACACTCAGTTTATCTGACTCGTTACTGAATTGTCCCTGCTGTCCCTCTGGACCTTCAGCATACTGAGTAATTCAGGAAATCCTGACTGAGAGTGTAAGAGCATTTTTCTGAGTCTTTTAGAAAAATCTGAAATCATTGTATCCCCCCATACACTGATTGTACTCGTTTCGGGACCAACAAGTGGTATCAGAGCGGTGGTTCAAAAGACCACTGACTTTGTTTACCAACAGTTTCTGAGGAGAAACTTTTGGTGGTCTACTGAATAGATCTCGTTTCTGAAAACTGCATATCATGGCATCCAGTTCTAAACGCCTCGAGGGCAGTCTTCCTGAATTCTCTATTGATAATTATGACTATTGGAAATTCAGGGTACTCGCACATCTCTATTCCATCCATGATCAGATGCCTCTGGTGATTGAGCAGGGTCCGATCAAATTCATGAGGAATCTTCAGACGACCTGGCCTGTTGCTGGCAATGTTCCTGTTCCAGCTGCCGGAGATGAAGAAGTGGAGAGGTCTGTGCTTAACTCTGATCAGATTAAGCAAATCGGATTGGATAATATTGCCAAGAACATTATACGCCACACCGTTTCTTATGAGAATTCGGTCAGGCTCATGCATTTGAGAACAACAAAGGAGATCTGGGATGCTCTGAGGGAGATGAGTAAGGGATCAGAAAAGATCAAGGAGAACAAGAGAGATCTTGCTATCAGGAAGTTTGAGGCCTTTCGGATGTTAGAAGGAGAATCCATCGATCAGATGGAAGCTCGTTCATTAAGATAATGAACGAGCTAGCAACCCTTGGGAAGGAGTTTCCCAAGAGGGAGGTGTCTTCTAAAATCCTGAACTGTCTCCCTGAAAGATGGGTCACAGGAGTGATCTTACTGAAGAACACTCAGGATCTTACCAACATTACTCACTCTCACCTATTCTCAGAGTTAAAGGCTCTGGAATTTGACCTCGATAAGAGGAAAAAGAAGGGTGCTGTCAGTGAGGAAGTTAGTGAGGAAAAGACGCCTGAAAAGGAAAAGAGCGTGGCTCTTAAAGCTACTCCTGAGCCTGAGGCTGGATCTGGCTCTAAGTCTCTGAAGGACATGAACAAGGATGAGCTAGCCTTGGAGTACAGCCTGATGGCGCGGCGTTTCGAGAAACTGAACTCTCGATTCGGAAGGTATAAGAAATTTTATACTGACAGCCGTGATCGTAGGTACTCAAGCCCCAGGAGATCGAGTCCCCGAAGAGAAGAAAGAAGGGGTTCAGATTCCAGGAGGGATCGCAATGAGCCTGAGCGACGAAGAGATGAGAAGAGGAGAGATGATGAGCCCAGAAGATCCAGCTCCAAACCTGAACGATCATCAGGGAGCAGGAGGGAGTCATTAGATAAAAGGTACACTGATAAAAAGTTTGCTTCTGATGTAGATCAGTGCTACCACTGCAAGAAGACCGGACATTATCAGTATGATTGTCCGGAGCTCAGTGCTCTTGAGCGAGAGGATCGGAGAGCCAAGAGAGAGCTCAGGGCATCAGACCGGAGAGCATTGCTTGCTGAGGATTCCTCAGATTTAGATGGCCCAGGACGCCGGTCCCCTGAACACTTCTCCGATGAGGAGTATGATGACATCTGCCTGATGGCAGATGATGAGGTATGTTCTTCTGCCTCTTCTCCTGATCACGCACCTGAGCTTAGCTCAGATTCAGCAGGAGAACTCGACCTTCAGCTCGCCCTAGAGCAATTGATGGTTGACTTCTCAAGGCTGCAGGAGACTCATACTCACACAGTGGATGTGAATGCGCAACTGAGTGGAGAGAACGATCGGCTAACTGAGTCTCTCAGAGTAAGAGATACTGAGGAAGCCCTCAGATTAGTACATCTTCAGGAAGAGCTGCTTCATGCTCGGAACAAGCATGATGAAGCTCCACTGGAGGTAGAAAGACTGAAGGGTGTAATCAGCTCGCTGATTGAGACTCGTGATACTGATCTGTTCCTTGCTCAGGAACAACTGATGATTGAGCGAATTACTCTTAGAGTGATGTTCGAAACTGAGTGGCAAGCTCGCCTTTGTGCTGAGCAAACTACTTGGGATCTTGAGCTGATCTCAAAAGAGAAAGCTCATGAAGAGTTGGTGCTTCAGTACACCACTGAAATTGAGGCCCTGAAAGAAACAAATGGGCATCTTGAGGTTAAGCTGAAGAAGTTATACACATCTACCCAAGTGGTCGATGAGTTAACCAGTTTCTCTCAGCTAACTGATGGTGCTAAAGCTGGGTTGGGCTATGATGCCTCAAAAGACCCAAAGGGCAAGAAAAAGAGAGGTGCTTCAGGGAGCAACTCTCAGAAGAAGTTTGTCCCTGCCCTAACTGATGACAAGAGCTCAAGTGTTGCTCGTCAGGACAAGGGCAAAGGGAAGTAGAAAATGCCTGCTGAACCTGTCAGGCAAAGGACTGAGGAACCAAGGCCAAAACCTAAGGGAAAGGCCAAGGCTCCTCATCTTGAGTCAAGGAAGACAGATCAAGGGAACTCCAAGGCTCAGCCTAGGAATCCTCAATCTGGGAAGAACTCTGCTCCTAGCACTTCTCAAGGCCAGCCTAGAAATGCTCAGAGCGGAAGGAACTCAGGACAGAGGAGGCCTCAGGCAAAGCCAAGGACTACTGAGGTCCAGACTCCTCAGACAGGGCACAGAGCCCATCAGGAGCGTCCCAATCATCAAAGGAGAAGGACAAACCAGGTGGACTCTGAAAGGCAACGGAGACCTGACTCCGGTAACACTCAGGCCAGACCTCAAGTGCCAAGAGGTCAGGCCCGAGCTGCTCCTTCAAGTGTCAAGAGGTCAGACCCAGGCATAAAGGAAGAAGACTGTGTATGTTGATGTTTCAGGGAGACAGGTTTACACTATTGATGCTATCAGAATTGTTAAACAATTCTGGATCCCGAAGGGTATGGCTGACTCAGTAGGACCCAATACAAGATGGGTACCTGAGGCCTGATTCTTTTCAGGTCGCTGCGGGCTACAAGAAGAGGAAGGAGGATCTGATGAAGGACTGGTACTTGGACTCAGGATGTTCCAGGCACATGACCGGATTTGGTGATCTTCTTCAGGATTATGTAGCTCAGGAAGGCCCGCAGGTAACCTTTGGTGATAACTCTAAGGGTTTCACTAGAGGATTCGGAACCCTTGTTATTGGCTCTGTCCGTGTACTGAATGTATCATATGTTGAGGGACTGAGACATAACTTACTCGGTCAGTCAGTTTTGTGACCGAGGATATAGTGTAGAATTTACATCTAACATGTGTCTTGTGAAGGACAAATCTACACTACAGGTTCTGATTACAGGTGTCAGGAGGGGCAATGTATATTTTGCTAACATCAAGAGCAGCTCTCCTGAAACTTGTTTGGTCGCTAAGAGCTCCTCTGAGCTCAGTTGGCTTTGGCATAAACGCCTGAGTCACTTAAACTTCAAGATTATTAACAAAATTTCTAGACTTTCTCTTGTTGATGGTCTACCCAATGAAGTTTTTAGCAAAGACCACGTGTGCGGAGCATGTCAGGAAGGCAAGCAAACCAAAGCCTCATTCAAAGAGAAAGAAGCCTTCTCAACTGACAGAGTGCTTCAGCTTCTGCACATGGATCTCTTTGGTCCCGTTACTCCTGTCAGCATAAATGGTAGGAAATATACCCTTGTTGTTGAGGATGATTATTCCAGGTACACTTGGGTTATTTTCTTGCTGAACAAATATGAGGCTCAGGTTAAGCTTCCAGAGTTACTCAAGCAATTGAGTACTGAACAGGGTCAGAGCATAGTCAGGATCCGATCAGATCGAGGAACTGAGTTTATAAACTCTATTATAACTGACTTTTGTACTAACCATGGTATAGCTCATGAGACTTCCGCAGCCAGGACCCCTCAGCAGAATGGGGTAGCTGAGAGAAGAAATCGGACCCTGAAGGAAGCTGCCAGGACCATGTTGGCTGAGTCAGGATTGCCCAAGAAGTACTGGGCTGAAGCAATCAACACTGCTTGCTACACTCAGAACCGATCTATGCTGAACAAACAACATGCTCAGACACCTTATGAAACTTGGAATAAGAGAAAGCCTCGCATCTATTATTTCCATATTTTTTGGTGTAAGTGTTTCATCCTGAACAATGGGAAAGACCAGCTGAAAGCCTTTGATAGCAAATCTGATGAGGGAGTTTTCTTAGGATACTCCTCAGTCAGTAAAGCCTTCAGGGTGTATAACTGTTGGACCATTTGTGTGGAGGAAACACCTCATGTTGTGTTTGATGAGACTGCATCAGTGCATAGGAAACATGTTCCGAGTCCTGACACTGAGGGGGTTACCAAGAGAATAACAAGACTGAGTCTGAAAAATCCTGAATTCAAGATCAAGCTTGTCAGTGCTCCCAAAGGATGTGATTATGATGATGAAGATCAGGATGGACCTCAGGCCAACCCTCAGCAAGCCCCAGCCTCGGAAGATGTTGAGTCTCAGACGGAGGGACAGACTCAACCTGAGGTACGTACTGTCGGTGATGATGCTTCTGCACCTGAGACAGTTACTGAGTCCAACACTGTAGGGGGAAACAATGTCCCTGATATTGGCCAACCCTCAGGAAATGACTCAGTATCCCCTGTTCTTGCTCGTTCCTATTCTTTGCCTATTATTGTCGAGACTAACATTTCAGGATCAGGCGAAGGAACATCAGCAGCTCCCAGTGCTCCCGTCAGCAGGAGACGGTGACTAGATGATCACTCATTGGCTGATATCATTGGTGATATCAATGAGGGGGTTAGGACTAGGTTGTCCTTTGGTGAGAGAGCTATGTTTTGTTGTTTCCTGAGTGATCAGGAACCTAAGAGCATAGAAGAAGCTCTTGCTGATCCCAACTGGATCCTAGCCATGCAGGATGAGCTCAATCAGTTTGAGCGGAATCAGGTTTGGGAGTTAGTTGAGAGGCCTAGGCTTCAACATGTTATTGGCACCAAGTGGGTCTTTAAGAATAAGAGGGATGAGAAGAATGTTGTGGTCAGGAATAAGGCCAGACTGGTAGCAAATGGTTACTCTCAAGCCGAAGGAATCGACTATGATGAGACCTTCACTCCGGTCACAAGGTTGGAAGCAATCAGGTTATTTCTGGCATATGCAACATTCAAGAAATTCAAAGTGTATCAGATGGATGTAAAGAGTGCTTTTCTGAATGGTGTACTAAACGAGGAGGTCTATGTGGAACAACCTCCAGGTTTTAAAGTTGGAAATAAGGTATATCACCTGAAGAAAGCTCTTTATGGCCTGAAGCAAGCTCCGAGAGCTTGGTATGATACATTATCCCAATTCCTGATAAACCACGGGTTCGTGAAAGGAACAGTGGACAGGACCCTCTTCCCGATATCCAAAGGGGAGGACATTCTCTTGGTTTAGATTTATGTGGATGACATAATTTTTGGATCTCCCAATCTGAAGCTTTGTGAGAAATTCTCCAAGCTGATGAATCGGAAATTTGAGATGTCAATGATGGGAGAAATGAATTTCTTTTTGGGTCTCCAAGTCAGGCAAACTGACTCCGGAATCTTCATAAATCAGTCCAAATATGTGAGGGATTTGATTCAGAAATTCGGAGTTCAGTCCAGCAAAGTCTCACGTTTTCCATGAACACAAATGAGAAGCTGGACCCTGACAAAGAAGGAGTCTCAGTAAATCAGACTGAATATAGGGCACTGATAGGATCCTTATTGTATCTGTTTGCTAGTCGTCCTGACATCACTTATGCAGTTGGAGTTTGTGCAAGGTATCAGTCTGATCCAAAGAAGAGTCATCTAGAGAGTGCCAAAAAGATACTGAAATACCTGAAGGGTACAGTCAACTTAGGACTCAGGTATCCCTCTGATGACAACCTAGAACTGACT
Source organism: Prunella vulgaris (assembly GCA_026898435.1). Classification (NCBI taxonomy): domain Eukaryota; kingdom Viridiplantae; phylum Streptophyta; class Magnoliopsida; order Lamiales; family Lamiaceae; genus Prunella; species Prunella vulgaris. Next base: position 17,527 of record JAPKLY010001689.1, read on the forward strand.
GGCTATTCAGATGCAGATTATGGAGGCTGTAGACTTGATAGGACATCAACTACAGGCACATGTCAGTTTCTAGGGAGTAAACTGATCTCTTGGTTTTCTAAGAAGCAAACCAGTGTTGCAACGTCTACTACTGAGGTTGAGTATATGGCGGCAGGCAGTTGTTGTTCTCAGATCCTTTGGCTGAAACAGCAACTGAGAGACTACCAAGTTGAGGCCACTGAAGTCCCAATCTATTGTGACAATAATAGTACCTTTGCCATATCCCAAAACCTAGTCTTACACACAAGGTGTAAGCATGTAGACATCAGGATGGAGAGAGTCCCTACTGATAAGCAGAGAGCTGACATACTGACTAAGGCTTTGCCTGAAACCAGATTTGTTGAGCTATCAGTAGAATTAGGACTCCTTGACCCAGACTTAGGAGATTCAATCTGAATCTCTGATCAGAATGCTCAAGGTCAGGGGGAATGACTAATATGGACTCAGGATGAAGGAATCTCAGAGAGATTGTGAATGATTGTAGGGGGAACATTCAGTATGAAAAGGATGATGAGTATAGACTGACTAAGATTTAGGACACTGAATTCAGGGCTTGTCATCCTGATAGGTCACATGTGGTATCAGTCAGAATACAAATCTGACTGACTGGTATGTTTCCTGATTTTCTTTCAGTCATCAGATCTTGCGTGCATCATCCTTGATACTGTTTGCTGTATTGTCAAATCAATTTAATTTGTCATTTAATCCCAGCCATTCATTTAATATTCGGTTATTATTTAATACAATTTATTTGAATTAAATACGGACATGCTCTGACGCACATTTAATGCATAGTGGGCGGGAACAGTTTTTGATAAAGTTTTGACCCATTACTTTTGAAAATCTGAAGAGTCTCCATGCATCTTGCGCTTTAATCTTAACCTTTGAATCTCATAAGTCACTATTTTCTGAGCCATCCGATTAAAACAGAATTTTAGTATAAATAAGGGAAGTTTGTGCTATGCAACCTTTATGCACCTAATCTTTTCTTGATATATTTCTCTTTGTGAACCGATCTTCTTCAGTCTTCATATTATATCCATGGCTTCTCCTTCGGTGGATTCATTCTTTGGGAACCTATTTCACCTAAGGAATGAAATACACTGGGAACCATTTGGAAATTTTACCTCCAATCATCCTGACATATTACCTATAAAGGAGGTTTTCGAAAATGCAGGTCTTCTGCGTTTTATCACTTCCAGACCCCAGAGACTCTATCCCAGACTTGTTGCTGCTTTCTATATCAAAATGGCGCAGAACAAGGACTCCCAGGAGTGGGAAACATGCATTCCCCTGACCTCATGTGTGAAGGGGAAGGATGGTGAGGAAGAGATGACCAGGAGGTGGGTCACTCTCAACCTCAGGCAGAAGATTAGAGAGGTTCTTAATCTTCCTCATTCGGGTCGAAGCCCTGTTGATTATGGGTTTGGAACTGAGAAGGATTATCTCCAGTCCCTATGCGATGGTGATGTGGTCATGAAATCAGGTCTGAACAAGTCAGTTCTGAGAACAGAGAATTGACACTTCTTCGATCTGACGAGTCCGGGAGTGATGGGGATTGCTGGAGGACTAGAGCAGATCTCGCGGCCAAAACTGTATACGATGATGGCAATCTCTGACGCCTCAGTGCATAACTTTAACTGGGAGGATTACTTCCTCCAATTGCTGGTAGCTGAGACCAACAAAATCAAATATTTGCCGGAGGGTCAGGCGACATTTGAGGCCAAGATGCACTTTGGCACCAAGATTTCTCTGATCTTGGAGACCCTGGATCTCGGTGATGTGGATCAGGCCCAATCACTAGAGATTCCAGCAAAAATCGATCTTTTCAGAGCCTATTCCGGTGATGCTGGCACCAAGAAATGACCAAGGACACAGAAGAAGAAGGCTCAGGCGAGCACGACTGGAGGAGTCAAGGCTCAGGCGAGCAAATCTTCTGGGATCCTTATTACGAAGCCAGCGGAGGACAAACCCAAGCCCTCAGGACCCAAGCAACAGAAACTGAAATTCTTATATCCGGGGTCAGGAGAACGAGAGAAAAAGCTTGTGGAAGAGAAGGCTGCTGAAGAAATGATTCAGCACGCACATCCGGAGAGGGAATCAGCTCAGGCTGCACTTGAAATCGCCCCTATCTCTGCCATTCCGGATGTTGCACCCACTGATCCTAACCCACTGATTCTTGACATTGCTTCAACTTATCAGGGTATGGAGGCCCCCTCGGGTGAGGATCAGGGGGAACCTGTTCAGGAGGAAGGAGTTCAGAAGGAGGTGTCTGAAGGGGTTCAGGCTGAAGCTCCGTGGCCATTTCCTGCGCCTGACGAGAACACATTGTCAGACTTTGAGATAGTGGCAAGGGGAACGGCTGCTGAGATGGTGGAGAGAAGGTTTCCTGACCTCTCAGATGCTCAGAAGGAAGCAGTTGTGCAGCTTCGCACCTTTGCTATGATCCGGAACACCACCTGGCCTGAACTCAGTCAGCTCGGGGAGTCAAGAGGATGGGACAATATTGCTGAATCAGAGGCTGCCCTCTTTGATCATTTTGACGTTAACTCTCTACATCACCTGATCAAGATGGTAGACTTTATCAGAACTGTCCGACGCATTTATCTTGAGCCCGAGCCTCAGAGAGTTGAGAAGGAGTAGGAAGTGGAGGAGGAAGATGAGAATGAGGTGATTGAGACTGCTGATAGTGCTTAGCAAGGTGGTACTGAAGGGGTCAGTGCACCGGCCGATGAAGCAATTCTGGGACCCGGGATTGCGGAGGCTTCAGGAGAGGGTCCACCAGGTCGGGTCCGAGTCAGAGGAAAATGGATCACCCCGAGTCACTATATGTTCAGAACTCCTCACGAGCTCTTGCCAATCTTCACAGAAGGGTAATCCTCGTCGAGAGAAAAACTAGTAGGGTTGGTTCAAATTCTGAAGTGCTGAACACGAAGATGAATAGACTGGATCGTGACCTGAATGAGATGGGATCTGACATGAATGCTGCCATTGATCTTCTTGGAGAAGTCAGAACTCAACACTTAGTAGATCTCACTGTTATCTCTGAGCAAGCAAAAGGGGCCATTCAAAGTTGCAATCAAATGGTCTCTGATGCGCAAACTCAGCAGGAGAACAAGCTTGCCACTTTTCTTGATCACCAACTGCCTGAAAGAATTGATCAACTGGTTGATGAAAAGTTGGCCAAGCTGAAGGCTGAACTGAAGGATGAGCTGCTGACTGAGATGTCTGCACAAGAGAAGGCTGAAATTGCCTCTGCCCTAGACAACAGAATGGAGAACTTTGAAGGTCGACTGAAGGCTGCACACAATTCAGCCATTGATAAGCTCAGTGTCGGCCTAAGAGGGATGGCAGGGCAGATTGGGCAACTGCAGGGCAAGCAGACTGAGATGGACAGTCAGTTCACGTTGTTGGCGGAGTCAGTAAATGAAGTTGTCAAGCGAATCAATGACGATGATGCCAAAAAGGGGGAAAAAGGGAAGAAGCAAACTGCTACTACTGGTAAAGCCAAGAAGAAGAACTTCCCCCCTGAACTGAAAGCGGTGGATAGAAAAAGGACAAGGTCCGTCGCTGCCATCGAAGCCGCTGAAGGTTCAGAGCCCAAGAGGTTGAGGCCCTCTGAGGATCTCGCTCTGGAACCTTTATATAAGGAGATGGAGGAACAGATGAATCCGGGGTTGACCACTCAGGAAAAGATGGTGATGGCTGAGGTGGAGAAGATAGCGAAGATGAAGGAGATTTCGTTGCTCAGTCAGATCCAATGGCTAAAAGAGTCCAATGAGTACCTGACTTCGCAGGTTCAGAAGAAGAAAATTGTGCCTTCTGGATCTCGAACAAAGACTCAGAGAAAGTTAGTGGTCAGACCAGATCAAGGTCCCCCTCCTCTCTAGTTCGTAGAGGATTTCATTCCGATAGAGATGTTGGAGGTATGGATTCCGATCCGGAATAGGTGGGCTTACCTATTCTATGTGGTGGGCTTATGGGACGATCAATCTGAAGAAAAAGACGTCATACTCCATCACTGGATGGCACAGGAGCATCCGGATCTATGGGCTGAAATAATCAGACATGCTGACACAGAAGGTGTAGAGATTGCTCCTCCGGAATTCATTAAGTATCCTCCTCCACTCTTCAGGAACTCCAAGCAACTGGACCGGAAAACGATATCAGAAGAAGTCGTCAGAGTAGGACGCGCTGCCGGGGCCGTTGGTGATCGGAACAGGATGAAGCAGGTCCTGAACCGAGTCTTGGAGATGTATGAAATTCCTCTAGCTGCTTGGAATAAGGATGAAGAATAGATCAGGAAATAGTTGTTCAGGAATTGTAATAGCTTCAGGATAATTGTAACTCTTATATCAATCAATGAAGTTATATATTTTTCCTGAGTACAACTTCTTGTTGACTCCTGAATTTACTTTTCTGAATCCTTATCAAGAACTGTACTAACCCATTCCTTGTTTTCATTTTATAGACTAAGTACCTAGTTTGTCAGGTGGTACTGAGTTGTTCTCACTGACTAAGTCAGTTGATTGTATAGATGAATAGGAATTTGCTTAAGGGTTTTGGCATCATCAAAAAGGGGGAAATTGTTGGGACAATCTGAGTATTTTGATTAGATCTCAAAACCCCTGATGAATCTGCCTAAGTATAGTTGTTCAGGATCAAATAGTTCAGGATAGTTAGGTTAGGAATTCAGTACAGGAGGAACTTGCTGAAGACTGAAGAATATTGGAGTCGACCCAATTTACTGAAGTCTGAAGTGTAATCCATCCCGAAGGAGTCAGTCAGTCTTGTTGTAGATTGCCTGGTCTGAAGCTGAAGATCGAAGCCTGTTAAATCCGTCCTGAAGTCAATCCTGAAGTACCATTGGCTGATGTTTCTACTGAGTACACTAAGCATACTCAGGACAGAACTTAGTCAGTGAAGAGTAAGTGTAATCTATCAGGCTGTGCTGAATGCACTTAAGACCTGACTTAGGCCTTGGTTCCGTTTATCTGAACCATGTAAGTCCAAAGCAAAAAGGTTACACATACTGGGCTGAATAATCTATCAGGCTGTGCTAAATACACATAAGACCTGACTCGGGCATTAGTTCAGATCACCTGAACCATGTAAGTCCAAAGCAAAAAGGTTATTTATGCTATGGGACAAGAGACAAAGAGAATGTCAGTAAGACTCCAATAAGACAAACATTCAGACTGAGTTATTAACAAGAGACTCAGAGTATTGAATGTACGAGGAAGGACAAATGTCTGAAAGTCAACTAGCCGTTAGAACGGAGAGCCAATGATCTTTTGACTTGTATGTACGAAGTCTGCGCAGCATTTCATGCGGCATTTAATGCGTCTCAGAGTTGCAGGCGATGTGACAAACTTGCCAGAATAAGCATGGCGATTAGGTCAAACAGTATTTCTAGCCTGCAACCTCCCTAAAATAGGAAAGATTTGATTTGATCTCCTCCAACGGATCTATTTTGAATCTTGCCTATAAATATTGAGAGCCTTGCACCCATTCAAGGCTAACGGGAAATTTCCAAGAGAAAACTCTAAAGAATCCAAGCTCTCAAAGTATACTATAAGCAACACTCTGCAATTAAATTTCCCTAGTGTTGTAGTAGGATTCACTCTGTATTTGCTTAGATCGATAGCTCTAATATTTAGCATTGTTTTGTATTGCTAGAGTTATCTCAGTTGGAAACCAGAATACCAAACCACTCAGGGTGTGAGATTGGTTGGTTAGAAGGACTGAGACTTGTAAAACGCCCAGGGGTCAGTTCCTAAGAGAGGAAGTTGGCTATTC
>JAPKLY010001689.1:23764-37562 GCA_026898435.1 Prunella vulgaris
AGAAACTAAGGGCTCACTTTCCGCACGTACTCTTGCTCACTGAGACAGTAGTCCAACTGACCCGCTTCCTAGCAGTCAGTAGGTTTGTTATCTCTACTGAGCTTCCAGGCACTTTACTCACACTCAGTTTATCTGACTCGTTACTGAATTGTCCCTGATGTCCCTGGGGACCTTCAGCATACTGAGTAATTCATGAAATCCTGACTGAGAGTGTAAGAGCATTTTTCTGAGTCTTTCAGAAAAATCTGAAATCAGTGTATCCCCCCCATACACTGATTGTACTCGTTTCAGGACCAACAAAATGATATTTAGGCCTAATAAGATACAAGAGGCAAATAACTTTAGTTATTTGTCCAAAATGACGCTGCTTGAGACGAGGCTATAGTTGTTATATGTCGAGTTACTAAAATGCATTTCTTGAGAGAAAGCATTACGGTAATAAAAACTGATAAATGCTCCAAACAAGAAATTGACGTGAAATTGACATAATGACGATGAATGTCCATTTATGATGAAAAGGCCCAGAGTACTCCAAAGGGAAAAATCTCAGGAGAAAACTCCAGATTTTAGAATAATCCCAAGAGGGAGGCCTAATAAAGAATGTATTTTACTCCTCAATGCTGAAAATGCAAACGAAATGAGGGAAACACCATTAAATAATAGGCAGCGCATGATGAGAGGTAGAAAATAACATTCCATGTCATTATCAGAATTGAGATACATGTTATGATCAAAAGAAGCAAGAATAGTCCCTACTTCAAAAGAACCAAGAGTTCTTCGCGCAAAAGAAGACACAAAAATGATAAAGCAAACAAGCCTAAAAAGTTCCCTTCACTAACAGTGGGAATAATTTATTCTTCGACTGAAGAAGATGATGGCATCTCGGCTGGCAAAATTTCATCCCTAAGTAAGAGAGAAGCAAGCTTCGATACAACAACGAAAGTCACAAAGAAACTAAGCGAAAACACTCGCCAAGAAACTATACATTGAATATTCCAGCAGTAACAAAGCACAAAGGATCTTCAGAAAGATCGAAAAGCTACAAATTATTTTTTCAATGCATCTACTTGCAGGTATAAAGAAATACAGGAAGTCAATGCTCACTCAGTCCTCATGAATAGAGCAATGAATGCAGAGATTCAAATAGCCTTCAGGTATCTGGAAGGATTGTACGGTACTCTTTTTTCCCTATGCCCGGTTTATCCACAAAGGTGGTTTACTACTAGGTTTTTAGCAAGGCCTGTAGTGTTCTTCTGTATACTCGTAATCCGAGTTATGGAATCTTGCAAAATCACATTTGATGCATCTATGCATGAATACAAGGAAATACAAGCACAAAGAAAGAGACAAAGTGAAAGACATATCAATTCAAGCTCAATCAACTTCCTTACACAGGAGAAATCTTGCAAAGATTCAAATAGTCTGAGGCTCGTTATTCATCTAACGATTCAAACAAACATCAGGCGAGGGGGCAACTGCTGATGAAATAAATGACGTGCATGCTTAAGAAAGTAATTAATCAAGTCTGGATTGATCTATCCAAAAGAATTGATCGAGCACGAAGAAAGAACGAGATCGAAGAAAGCTGTGACGAGTCACCAGCTATTAGTGAATCAAGCTAGTGACGAGTCAGCTGCTTATAGTGAAGCAGGTAGTTGTTCAGCAGCTTATGGTGAAGTAGGCTGCTAACCAGCAACTTATGATGAAGCAGACTGGTGACGATCCAGCAACTTGTATTTTCTATATAATGTAATCGAATTTATTCGAATAAAGAATACGAAATTTTACCCCATAATGATATGCTGCTTAAATACGACCTACCTGCTTACATATAAAACTTCACATACACATCTATTTCAGCTTATTGTTGGTGTAATCAAGGTTATTTTAGCCACATAATCGTGCTTACGAAAATTACATCAACAATATTCACCAGCAATGTAAGATGCATGCTGATTGTATGCATTTTCTATTGGATCAGGAGATGATCCTGATGATAAGATCATTTCCGCCTTAACAAATAGTTCAATTGATCAAAAACTAGCATTCAGATAAAAAAAGAACTGTAGGTCATGATTACACGTAATAGGGAAAATCTCGGATGTAACGCCCCAGTTTTCCAAAATGCAATTTCGTCATTCTAGAAACCCGAGTCATCACTTAGTGACTGAAAATCTATACTATTTTTTTTCTTTCAAAAATAAAACACTTTTAATGACATTAAATAGATAGCGGAAGCATATGTTTTGTTAAAAGAATACATGTACAGCGGAAAGACAAATTTTATTTTTGTTATAAAAGACGCGGTGGCCATTTTGATGATTTACTATGCTAGGATCTTTATAAAAAGTTTGGCACAAAATAGACAACAAGATAACTATCATACATTATCATCCAGAAATTTTATAATTGTTCTTCACTTTGGCATATTTCTAAAGTCGTAATAAGAGTTATCATCCTTAACTCCTTTTCTTTTGATGCGTGATAAAATACCAATACAGGAAACCGTATCACTCTTCCACTGGCACGAACTCCACCTCGTCATATCCTGAAAAGATTTATAAATAGGGGGGATGAGATTTGAATTCTCAGTGTGGGCGACCTGTACGCTACTATACAGATTGGTAGTACGCAAACGTATCATTTTGTAAAAACACTTTTCATAGTCATAAAGGCTCATCATTCATCATATAGCCCGTAGGCTCTGTCCACCGTGGCGCCTAGCTACACAAGCCAGACCACTACATATCATTTGAGATACTTTTAATCATATAGCCCTCAGGCTCTGTCCACCGTGGCGCCTAGCTACACAAGCCAGACCACTACATATCATTTGAGATATAGCCCTGAGGCTCTGTCCACCGCGGCGCCTAGCTACACAAGCCAGACCACTACATATCATTTGAGATACTTTACCCGTAGGTATTTGGGTAATAACCTTGTAATCGGACCCAAAGGTCAAAACATTTTCATTCAAATACACCAATAGTCCATATAATATTCAAGACAATACAGTAAATGCCACCCACCTTAAATGTTTTCCTTTTGTAAAAACAATCACCGTTCTTTTCACCCAGAAATCCTCGTCACCATTCTCGCACTTACACCTAGCATCATTCGTTGCGTTTCAGTTATTGATGTCTTAGAAATTCTTTTAGATTTTATACACGTTTGTCCGAAAGGGGACTTTTTGAGCACTTAAAGTCTTATTCTCTTTATTCTTATCACTTAAGAAAACATATAGTCATAAATTCAAACAAGATAATATAACATTTTAAAATTAGCAAGAAAACTTTATGTACTAGACATAGCAAGAAAACATGATGTTCTAAACATAGCAAGGAAACATAATATCCTAAACTTTGCAAGGAAATATAATAATATAAACTTGAAGAGTATATAGCACATACACCTTAAAATAGATGAACATGTAGTATTTTAATGTCCTAAACATTAATTAAAAAGAACATATAGCATGCAATTTGCTAAGGCTTAAAACTTGCAATAACTAGTGCCCTAAACCTTTAAATGGTAAACATATCATCATAAAATTAGAATAATGAGTTCAAAACCATGCAAACAAAATTTCATACATAGCATTTTAGAACTCCAAATCACTATCACATCATGCTCATCAAATATGATTTATTTTAGAAAGAAACAATTTGAAAATAAATACCTTTTATTTTCTATTCTTAAGTAATTTCTAAACACATTTAAATATAACCAAAAATCACAAAACTTGTATAATGGGATCATAATTAGGTGTATAACACCTTGTGGCAAATCATTTTGTAAGTGAAAATTTTAGGTTTTGGATCATGTTTAGAAAGAGCACAATGATTTTCTTAGGTTTCCATAGAAAATCCAACACGACCTTAACAAAATAATTTTTGTAAATATTTAGGCTAGTTCAAAAACTTTGAAATAAATCATGGAGATCCCCAAGTTCAGCTAGTATTTATTTGTGTATTTCCCAAAAGTTGTGCTTGAGCCGATTTTTCTCAAAAATTCAAAGAATTCCGAATTTGGGGACTTCTCAAGGCAAACAAGAAAATATAGTCCTTAATCTAAAATCAACACCAAACATCATGCCATTCACTTAAATCATGCATTCATATAGCATTTATTAACACATAGCCTTCACTAAACATAGAATTTAGACTAGTTTTATCATGGAAAACATTTACATTTTTCTTTTACAAGAAGGTAACACATGAGCAACAACATTCAAGTAGGGCAGTTTGCATTTTGGACTACACTCATACAAACTTTGAGCAATTTATAAAAATATCAAAACTCATCCAAAAACTGTGAAATTTTTACCGTAGCTACCTCATCAAGTCTAGTTCACAAATAAAATTTCTTTCATGTAATTTGGTTTAGAAAAATATGAGTTTTAGGCTTGTTTTCAAAACACGGCAGATTGTTCCAGAAATTCCAGAAACTGTGCAACTTTATAAATAATTTTAGTAAAAATATTTAAACACCTCTAAAAATCAAGAAATAAATCATTCTGGTACTAAACCTAATGTAGTATTTTACCATAATTTTTAAAATATTTTTCCATGAACTGATTACTCCCAGAAAATCCATAATTTCGTAATAAGGAGCATTTTGTCACACGTTCGTAGAAAATTCATAACTTATTAACGAAAACTCAAAAAATGCTCAAACTAGATTCAAATGAAAGCTAACTTGATCTAGTTTCCAACCATATAAAGATAATCCAAAAATATTTAACACATGAGGTCCGAATTATGTAAGAAATTCGAGGTCAGTGCATAAAGTGTGTGATTTGTGTGCATGCTTTCACTTACATTTTCAATTCCATAACTACCATGCAACCAACATTTTAACACCTTCAAAAACATCATCCAAGACTTCATTTATCATGCATTTGAACATTAAAAGTAACAAAGTCCTAAGGTTTCATGGTATCTAAAAATATGGAACAATAAACACACATAGCTTACATATACATGCAAGAAAAACCAAATGTTTTGAGTTGGAGTTTTACAACCTTTGGAGCCTTTTTCTTGTTAATAAAAGAAGCTTTATTTGTCCCTTGACCCTTAAGCTTGTAGGAATGGAGCACCACTTGGGGGAATACTTTGGTTTTGAGCTAAAACAAGGCAATAGAGTAAGTTAGGAAAAATAGAGAGGAAAACATGAACTTAAAGAGAGAAGGAGAGATGGAGAGCTTATTTTTTTTGCTTGGAGTTGGCTTCAAAACTTCAATACAACTTCATAGATGACTTTATACATGAGAATGAAAGCTTCTTATGGTTGTAAATGGGAGAAGAAAATTTCCTTCTCCCTTGAAATGATAATGGCCAAAAGTTGTAAGTGAAGGGGGAAGAGATGCTTTGCTTGTTTTTCTCTTTCATTGGTTTCTTGTCAAATGAAGGAAGAGTATCAAGATAATGCATATATAGAGGGAAATAATGGTCTTGGACGAATTTGAGTGTAGGAGAAGGATAATGGAGTCAAGGTTAGGTGTACCTTGGTTGAAAAAGTGGAAAAGGAGGGAACATGGACCCCTAAATTGAGGAAGGACAATTGACCTTCAATTTCCTCCATTCCCAGCAGCATGGTGTCGGTCATAAGGGCATTTAGGAGGGAATTTGAGTTCTAACTGTATTTTGGGACGCGATATGGTTTTCGGTGTTGAAATCGGATATTATTCGGTCACGTTTTGGGCTCCGAAAATTAATATTTTGATCATTTTGGCACACTAAATTTTTATATCTTGTATTTATTAATCAAACATTGTATTTAACTCATTTTACTAATTAAGTCTTTATTAGGAACTGTAATTACTCGCCGGATTGACGATTTTTGAAATTCAGGGTTTTCGGTTCGACATTTGGCGATAAACGTCTAAATTTTTGTTTAATAATTCTTTTACACTTAAATGCCTTTAAAAGACTATTTAGGACGTTATCTTACTCATTCCATCGATATATTTAAGTCCGATTCGCAGTTACGGTGCTAGGAGTGCTTCCGGTTCCGGTTTTGGACCAACCGTTGAGTAGAAATCAACCTTTTAAAAACATAATGTCCTTAAAGAAATAAAAATCAATAAGTTAAATATATATACATATAACATAATATATAATATATATAATAGAAAATTCTAACTTGGTTCGGGGTATTACATCGGACATGTTATTACCAATATATTTTTCAGACACCTTTAACGAATACTAATTCAAGTCGAAGCCAGTTATCTCCGATAATATACGTAGTAGATCGTGATATTTAGTCCGACGATCAATTCGTTGTAATCCAACAACTACTTCATCACACCTTACAACTATTCCAATATCATTAGAATTCGACAAACCTACAAAATATTTTTAAATTATTTTTTTAAAACTTTTTAATTTGAACATGAACATACATTACTGTAGTTTGGGAAACTGTAATTTCATTTTGATATATTACTTTAATTTAGCAAACTCGAACATGTGGATATATTACTATAGATTAGCAAACTGTAATTTCATTTCATATATTACTTTAATTTAGCAAAGTTGAACATGAACATTCATTACTGTAGACTGTAGTTTAGTAAACTGTAATTTGATTTCATATATTATTTTAATTTAGCAAACTTGAACATGAACATATATTATTGTAGTTTAGCAAACTGTAATTTCATTTCTTATAAAACTTGAATCTGAACACATTAAATAAATTTAGTGAATACATACTTACAATAATAAGATAAATAAGAAATACCTTAAGATGGTAATCCTTCAAAATATGATCCTTGTATGTCTTGAAACTATTGTAAACATCAATCCATCCAACAAAATATAACTACCTAACAACATTAATAACAAAATAAAATTAATGAAGTATATAAATACATAATCATATATTTTGAATCTAAAAATACTAAAAATATAAATAATAAACTTACTTGAACCTCAGCTAGACACTCTTCATTTGCATATTCATCGTCATTTTAGTGTGATCTCTTATCCTTGCTTATATAAATGAATGAATTATATATCCGATTCACGGGAGGGAGAAGTGTGTGGCTTTTGTGCTCTGTACGCATGCATGCAGTGCGAATATATTCGCGAATATACTCCCATGTGTCGCTGGAGTCAGACTGGTCTAACCCAATGGTACCCATTGGTACTGTTTGGTTAGGTGGTGACAACTTTTGTCGAAAGGCGCTAATGGTAGTGGTGCCCCTTTAGTGGGCCATATTGATGAGTTAAAGGGTGCCGATGGTGACGACGTTCCTTCTTAATGGGCCCATTACAAATGGTGCTCCTGCTTATTTTGGTAATTGTTGTAAAAATTACTGTAGAATGACAAATAACTTAAAAAAATACAATATTTTAAAAATTCCAATTTCAAGTTCCTTTAAATCTTTAATTTTAAATTCATTTTCAATACACAATGTATAAAATCAATTATCTTCTATAGTATTTAATTTTATATATATATATATATATATATATATATATATATTGCACATATCAAAATAAAATTTAGATCTAAAATATATATTTTGTTATTTTAAAAATGTATTTATCGACTTTGATTTTATGATTGAATTTAAATACTTTTTTTAAACATTTAAGTTACATTAAATTAAACCATTTTATGAACTTCAATACATAATTAAAAATTACATGATTAACTAAGTACTCAATATGTTGAAAAAATTATCTATTGTTGGAAAAATGTTTTTGGGATCTATTCGAGATATAATTTAAATTTCAAGATTAATCAAGATTTAATTAATGAAATCAATTTCATGCATCAAATAAATAAAACGTGTAATCCATAAACATGTGAAACTAAGAGATTAATGAATGTACATCTGAATTAGAGAAATATCGTTGAGAAGATGATCAATATCAACCTCAAAGTCTTCCCATGTATTCTACAAGCTTTTCCAGGGTTAATGCTGACTAACTTCCAATGTCCTTTCGCCACAATTAAAGCACTTTCCTTTAGGTTTCTTGATACCACATTTATTGGGCAAATTTTTCTTACCCTTATTATTAGCTTGTTTTTGCCTTCTTCTCCTTCTTTCCACCTTTCGGTACAGAAGAAGTAGATGTACCACTTGCCAACAAAGTCTCATTACTTTTCTTCTTTGTAATTGAACTTAACAATAATTTGATTTGAATTATAAGTACGTGCATTTGATCTTTACTTAGATTTTTTGCACTTATGAATGTTATATTGTATAAACAATTTTTTTTCTGAGATTTACCATTAAATTTGTGCACCCCTCGCTATGGAATTTAATATAATTCAATTTAATTTATATCACTGCACAATACATATAATTGAACAATACACTTCACTAGAACAAATTTGTAATTGAACTTTTGACAATCATTTGATTTGTACTATGAGCACGAACATTTGAACTTTTACTTGATTTTTTTTGTATTTATTAATATTATATTGTATTGATTTTTTTTAAATTTTATTCTTGAATTTGTGCATTTCCTTTGTTGTAGAATTTTTGTGGTATATATATTTTTTATATGTATATATTTTTATAGCACTTTTCATTATATATAACATTCTTCCATTACGTATTAAATGTTTCATAAATTTTATGTAAAAAGTCCAAATTTTTATGACATTAAATATTATAGGTTAAAAATTCAAATTGTTATAAAAGGGAGAAAAATTGAATTCAAATTATCATAAAGCAATAATATAACTTGAAATTATAAAATAATAAAATGAATATAAAAACGTGAGTTAATTGGATGGGGTCTACTTTTATAGTTGAGAGTAAGTTGGGAAAATCTAGTGGATTGGTTGAAATAAATGTTTACGTAGTGTGCCTCATAGTAATGGACCCAAATTTTTTTAAGAATATCCCATAATAATTTATAAATTAAAAAAATCTTTCACAATTTTATTCTTATAATATTTATATATTTACAAAAATTATTAAAAAATATTTTTAACTAATAAGTGACATATTTTATAGCAGTCTCATGTCATGAGATATTTCACACAAGACTTATTCTATTACTTAATATTTTTTTTAATACACACTGCACTCCATTTAACTAATTTTTATTTTATAGTCCCTCCTTTTCAAGATAATTTCACACTTTTTATTTTGGGATGTCCCGACTCTTTTTCCACACCTAAAAAAGGAAATAAGTTATACTAAAAAAAGTCAATAAAGTTGATTTTTTTTATTTATTATTTAATTTCACATTGACATATTCTACTTTTTCTTAAATTGTGTGCCCCGTTCCCTATGAAAAATAAGTTGAGACTGATAAAGTGTATAAATTTTACTCCCTTCATCCTAATATATGTTTTCTGTTGCTTTTGGGCACTCGAATTAAGGCAAAACTAAAAAAGTGTAAGTGATGTGATTAAAAAAATAAAAATATAATCAAAATAATGTAAAAAGTAACGAAAATAATAATAATAATAATAAAGTGAAGAATTTTTTTAAAAAAGGGTAAAAAAATAAATGGAGAATCGCAAATTCTAGTATGTATTAGGGTGCATAGTATGCACCTCGATTTTAGGTTAATTTTAAAAATAAACACATTACACGCCACATTGTATGTTTTTTGATATAGCAAGTTGTTCTTGGGGGTATTGTAGAGAATTATTTTTGGGATATAAAAAGTTGTTCTTGGGTATAATTAAGTTGTTCTTCAGATATTCTGGACTTGTTCTTGGAGTATTAGTAAATTTAGGTATTAGTTAGTTGTTCTTGGGACATTATCTAGACTTGTTCTTGGAATATTATTTAGACTTGTTCATGGGATATTACTTAGACTTGTTCTTGGGGTATTAATCAGTTGTTATTCGGGCATTATAAATTGTTCTTTTGGTTTTACTCATTTATTTATTATTTCATTTATAAAATATTTTTTGGGTATTATAAGATGTTTTTTTTTGTATTATAAGATGTTCTTTGTTTTTATAGATTATTCTTTGAGTATTACTCGTTTATTAATTATTTATTTATTAATTTTTCATTTATGAATTGTTCTTTGAATATTATAAATTATTATTTGGGTATTATATATTGTTCTTTGAATATTATAAATTGTTATTTAGGTATTATAAATTATTCTTTGGGTTTATTAATTTATCAATTATTTATTTATAAATTATTTATTGTGTATTATAAATTATTATTTGGATATTATAAGATGTTCTTCGGGTATTACTCGTTTATTAATTATTTCATTTATAAATTTTTCTTTGGATCTTATAAATTATTATTTGAGTATTTTATATTGTTCTTTGAGTATTATTACTCGTTTATTAATTATTTCTTTATTAATTACTCATTTATAAATTATTTTTTGGATATTATAAATTAATATTTAGGTATTATATATTATTTTTTGAGTACTATAAATTATTCTTTTGGTTTATTAATTTATCAATTATTTATTTATAAATTATTCATTGTGTATTATAAATTATTCTTTGGATATTATAAAATGTTCTATGGGTATTGTCGTATTGATAAATTGTTCTTTGAGTATTATTTGTTTATTAATTATTCATTTATAAATTATTCTTTGGATCTTATAAATTATTATTTGGGTGTTATATATTATTCTTTGAGTATTATATATTTGTTCTTTGGGTATTATAAGTTATTCTTTGAAATTATTCATTTATTATTTATTTATAAATTATTTTTCGGGTATTATAAATTATTATTTGGTTATTATATATTATTCTGCGAGTACTATAGAATTTTTTTTTTGGTATTATTTAGACTTGTTCTTGGGGTATTGATAAGTTGTTCATGGGATAATATTCCGTTATTCTTCGGATATTATAAATTATTTTTTGAGTATTACTCATTTAATAAACATAAAATTCATGTATAATAGAATGCAATTATATCAGCATGATTAAAGGAATCAAACATATAATCATTCTCTAATTACATGTCATGATTGTTATAATATATTCATAATATATTATATTATTGTATAGACATAATATTATTAGATTATAGTCCAGTGGGCTTTAGGCCCACAAGACTTAGATACTAGGATTAGGTACTCTTATATATTGTATTGTTCCCATTGTATTCTATACACATCAATATTGTAAACACTTTTACGGCAGATAATTTATACTCTCCTGGCTTGATCGCCCCCAGACGTTTGCTCCAGCAGTTTTTCGGTTCGGATTCAAAACTCAGATTTTTATTTTGGAAATTAAGCAATAATCTGTGAATTTTATTTACTGTATTTTCTGAAATTAAAAGAGCATGTGTATCCTGCAAAAATTATGCCTCTTTATATATGGTATATGTTCTGATTCTTGTTATGTGACTATCTATGGTATACTTGTTAGATTCGTTGATGATCATGTTTATAAATCTGTATATTAACATGATATAATACTGTACAAACATGCTATGCCTTGATTTTGTTATTCTGTTATCCGTATGTTGGATTTCATATGATGAAATATGCTTGGATATTCTATCGATATGTGATTTTGTATGCTGTCTTGTATGCTGCACTGTTTTCCGTCTGTATTGATGAGCCTAACAAAACCTGGAGTCCATAATCGATCCCCCGATCGAAATCGAAACGTTTTCAGTCCAAAGCCACTGTTCTTATTTTTCAAACGTTTTCAAAACCCAATTGTTTTCAGAAACCCAGTTTCGATTTTCTCGAAACCACAAAACCCAGAAATTTCCCAGAATTTCAGAAAATCTGAAATAAATTGGAATTCAATCGTGAATCCGAAAACGAAATCGACACCAACCTATGTCCGCGACGCCGTCGGCCCCTGAAGAGGCCTTGACGGCGAACGGCGCTACGACGACCGCGCCCTTGCTGCGCGACGGCCAAAGGCGACATGCCGGCCACTTAACCGCGACAAACGGCGGCGGGCTCCTGCTGCAATGCGACGGCTAAACCCCGGATACTGCGTCGGCGAACGGCGGCCGCCACCTACTGCGACGGCAAATACGCGTCGCACCGCCTGCGACGGTGAATACGCATCGCACCGACGGCTACAGCGACGGCGCTATACGAGCACCACGATGATGCTCTCCGATTACGCTCTGCGACGGTGCCTGTGCATGCGCCACGATGCGATGAGCTGCACCCACGTCGGGCATCGGATGTAGTCGGTGACGTGGTCCATTTCCCCTCGCGAATATTTCGCCCAAATGGTTAAATTGAAATCTGACCGTAAACCCTAATTTATTTGGGCCATGTGGTTTAGGCCTTACTTTTTAGGCGTTTGGGCCATTTGGTGTGGCCATTTACTGAAATAAGAATTTCCAAATTTGTTTTGAATTGGGCCGGTAACTGGGCCTTTGCCTTTTAATCAAAATGGGCCGTGCCATTATTATCCTATTAATAATATATATTTATACATGGGCCAATTTTTTTTTTAAATTGATTGAGAATTTTATTTAGTTGATCCTAATTAATTTGGATCATAACAATTATTTTTGGGCCCGAAGTCCCATTCATAAAAATTCATAATGGTATTATGAAGCCCATATCATCAAATTTTTTTAAGGCCTTATCCAATAATTATTTTTTGGTCCGAAGTTCCATTAATAAATGTCTCATACATGTCATACACCCAAAAATATTAGTACCCCCTATAATTAATTATTAATTTTGTCTTAGCATTTTTTACTGAGCCTTAATTATTAAATGCTACAAACAAATAATCATAATAAATTCCATTTATTTATTTTTGTAGCAAAAACATGTCAAATATCACTAAACGTGAATTCGATTAATTGGCACTTGATTGCCATAACTACTTGACATGGGCTCTCAACGTTGAAATCCACTTAGCCTCTAAGGACCTTACTGACACAATTAGACAACCATCTAAATCCACTCCTGCCCAAAAGGCACAAGCTCTAATCTTCTTAAGACATCATCTTCACAAAGATCTTAAGAACGAATACCTCACTAAAAAAGATCCATCGACGTTGTGGAAATCCCTCCAGGATAGATTCCAACAACAAAACGATGTGATCCTCCCCGAAGCCAGACAGACATGAATGGATAACACTTCGTTTCCAAAACTTCAAGTCTGTAACGGAGTACAACTCCGCCCTACATCGCATAGTTTCTCAGCTCAAGTTGTGCAAAGAAACAATAACTGATGATCAGTTAATTGAAAAAATTCTTTCCACTTTCCACGCTAGTAATCTTGTACTCCAGCAGCAGTACAGGGCCAAAGAGTATCAATCACACTCCGATCTCATTTCTGCACTTCTAGTTGCAGAAAAGCACAACCAATTGTTGATGAAAAATCACAATACTAGACCGGTTGGCTCACAAGCTGTGCCTGAAGCACATGCTACTCGGAGGAACTCTAGAGGCAGTAAACGTGTAAAAGGAAATGAGGCGAGTGGGGGACGTGGATCGACCCGAGGTCGAGGCCGTGGTAGGGGAAGAGGTCGAGGTCGCAACAATGCACAACCTAGTGTAACTGAAAAGAATGCACCTCAAGATCAACCATCGAGCTCACGTGCATAGAACAAACAAGTCTGTCATAAGTGTGGATGCGACGACCATTGGTCTCGCTCGTGTCGTACACCAAAACATTTGGTGGAGGCGTATCAATGTATTCAAAAAGACAAAAGGAGAAGACTCCTCACGGTGAAACACACCACACCACACCGACCTGCTCGAAGCAGGCTTTATCGTAGACAAGGATGACCTCTTGGGTGAACGTATGACTATTGTCTACAAAAATAATATAATACGTTTGTTGATAAAAGGAACTAAGCTCGAGGATTAAAGAAATAAGAGTC
>JAPKLY010001690.1:0-13088 GCA_026898435.1 Prunella vulgaris
TCATATGTGTCTTCTCTTCTTCTGACTTCGGACACTGACTTGATGTCAGTTTGAACTGTTGACCAAGGGGTGTAGATACAACTCTGGCTTCATGCATGTTGAACCTCCTGAGTATCTTCAGGATGTAATCCTTCTGAGTTAAGAACAACCTCCCTTTGTCCTTATCTCTGATAATTTCCATACCCAGTATCCTCTTAGCCATACCCAGATCCTTCATGTCAAATGTGCTACTCAGTTTTACCTTCCATCTCTGAATTCTTTCAGGACTCTTGCTTGCAACCAACATGTCATCCACATAGATCAGCAGATATGTGAGTACTTCCTTCTCTTGTTTTTCAAGATAGACACAACTATCATACCTGCATCTTGTAAAGCCTATGGAGATCATAAAACTATCAAACTTCTTGTACCATTGCCTCGGACTTTGATTCAGTCCATACAATGATTTCTTCAGTAGACACACCTTATCCTGATTCCCAGGTAGAATAAAACCTTCAGGTTGTTGCATGTGTATAGTTTCTTCCAGGTCTCCGTGTAGAAAGACTGTCTTGACATCTAACTGTTGAAGCTCCAAGTCCTCCTGAGCTACCTTTGACAATAGGATTCTGATTGAACAGTGTTTCACCACTGGTGAGAATACCTCATTGAAGTCTACCCCCTCTCTCTGAGTGAAGCCTCTGGCAACAAGCCTTGCCTTATATCTCAGCTTCTCTCTTCCTCCTGGCCCCATTTCAGATTTCTTCTTGAAGATCCACTTGGAACTGACTACCTTCTGTCCCTGAACTTTGTTCACTAAGATCCAAGTGTTCTTCTTCTCTAATGACTGAAGTTCCTCAGTCATGGCCAATATCCATCTCTCCTTGTCTTTACCTGACACAGCTTCAGCATAGCTTTGTGGTTCCTGATGCTCCACCTCTTCAGCGGTTATCAGGGCATAGGACACCATATCAGCATGACCGTATCTAGTCGGAGGGTGTATGCTTCTCCTGTGTCTGTCTCTTGTTAGACTATAGTTTCTGAGATCATGGCCTTCAGTATTTGAAATTGAGTGGTCAGAATGGTCGTCACTATCACTTTCCTCTGACTCCTCTTGAGTCCTTTCTGAGGTTTCACCTGCCTAAAAAATTCCTTGTCCTGAGTTCCTTTCAGGAATCTCCACCTCAACCTGAGATCCATCTCCTGAAAGTATACCATCTGAGTCGTGTATGCTGATGGGCTGATTGTATCCCATGACTTTCTCGTTGAAAGTCACATCTCTACTGACAATACACCTTTTATGTCCAGATTCCAAACACCATAACTTGTATCCTTTCACTCCCTTAGGATATCCTAAGAAGATACATCTCAGTGCTCTAGGTTCCAGCTTATCCTGCCTGATGTGGGCAAAAGCTGAGCAACCAAATACCTTCAGGTTATTGTAGTCCGAGATCCTCCTATACCACACCTCATCAGGTGTCCTGAACTCAATTGCTGAGGAAGGTGACTTGTTAATAAGATAACAAGCTGTACTGACTGCTTCCTCCCAAAACACCTTGGGTAGCTTTGCATCTGACAACATACTCCTGACCTTTTCCAGGATTGTCCTATTCATCCTCTCAGCCAAGCCACTTTGCTGAGGATTTGCAGGAACAGTCCTGTGTCTAGTGATCCCCCTTTCCTTGCAGAAATTGTTGAACTCCTCTGATACATACTCCAATCCATTATCAGTCCTGAGATGTTTAATGGATCTTCCTCTCTTATTTTCTTGTTCACTGACCCAATCCCTGAACCTTGCCAAGGCCTCACTCTTCTGCTTCAGTATGAATACCCATACTTTCCTGCTGAAGTCATCAATGACTGTCATGAAGTATCTTCCACCTCCATGAGTCTCCACCTTAGCTGGTCCCCAGATATCAGAATGAACATAATCCAGAGGTGCATCAGTAGTCTTCTTACCTTTAGGGAATGGGATTTTCTTGGATTTGCCCAGGACACAATTGTCACAAAAATCCAATTTCATCACATTTCCTTCCCCAAATGTCTTCTGCTTTGAAAGTTCTTGGAGCCCCCTTTCTCCAATATGGCCCAACCTTTTATGCCATATCATTGCATCAGTGCTGTCCATAACATTGTTTGATGACCCTGAAGAAGTGCTTCCAATCAGGATATACAACCCATTGACTTTCTTGCCTTTCATGTATACCTTCTTGCCTTTGGTTATCAGGATATAACCATCCTCAGTGTTGAACTCATAACCCAGTTGATTCAGTGAACCCAGGGAGATTATATTTCTCTTCAGTTCTGGCACCAGCCTCACATTTGAGAGTATCTTATCTACTCCATCATGCAGCTTCAACCTGGCAGAACCACTCACTTTCACCTTACATGTCTGATTATTGCCCAGCACAACTGAGCCTCCATCAAACCTCCTCAACTCCCTGAATAATGATTCATCAGGGCACATATGGAATGAACATCCAGAATCTAGTACCCACTCATCATTCAGTTTCAGGTTCGTAACCGTTAACACCTCAGCACTATCATACCCACCTTCAGCAGCAACAATTATATCAGCCTTTTGTTCTTCTCCCTGATTCCTATTTCTGTCAGGGCAATTCTTCTTGAGATGACCAGTTTTATGATAAGCAAAACATTTCCTCTTCTCAACAAAATCACCAGATTTTGGCCCCTTTGTGTTCTTCTTCTTCTTGTTCTGAAAATCTTTCTTGCCCTTCTTGAACCTGACATTCAATCCTTCAGCCTGAACTGAATTTTTCTTATCAGCTTGTAGCTGAATAGACTTTGTTTTCAGTGCACCCAAAATATCATCAAAGGACAATTTATCATGTCTCCCAAATAGTATGGTATCCATGAAATTCTCAAAGGATTTAGGCAAAGAATTCAGGAGCATCAAAGCCTTATCATCATCATCAATTTTCACTCCCAGGTTCTTAAGATCATCAGTAGCCTTGTTGAATTCCTCAAGTTGTTCGATCAACTCCTTCTCTTCATTCATCCTGAATGACATCAGTTTTTGCTTCATGAACAACTTGTTGGTGACAGACTTAGTCTGATACACCTTCTCCAGCTTACTCCAAACCTCAATGACAGTCTTCTCCTTGCACACCTCCCTCAGAGGCTTATCCCCCAAGCACAAGATGATTGTGCTATGTGCCTTTTCCAATATTTCTTGTTTCTTGCTTGGATTTTCTGATGAAGACGATGGCCATTGATCTTCAGGCTTCAGAGCATTGGCCAGCCCATGATGAGTCAAGAGAGCCTTCATCTTGATCTTCCACAAACCAAAATCGTTTGCTCTAGTGAATTTCTCAAAATCCAGCTTGGTAGATGCCATGATTGATGATTAACCAGTCGATTCCTCCTTCGATTCCCACAGACGGCGCCAATTGTTGTGAAAATATCCGAGAATGAATCGAACTCAATAAGACTTGAAGTTTTCAGAGCAATTGGAAGAACTTGCCGGATGAACACACTCAACAAAAATAAACAGAAAATCTGAAGAACAAAGCAATTTACGTGGTTCGATCAAATTGATCTACGTCCACGGATGGGGTTGGCTCACTTCACTAATCGATGAATAATGTTTACATAATACAAGTTTTCTCTCTCTAAGATTTAGAATGAAGCACTCTCTGAAAAAAACTGGAATGAATACATATTTATATAGATCAGACCCTTAACCGCCTTTGAGCTCTGAACCAATCAACGAGATTTGTATGGTTATAACCGCCTTGAATAACTGTTCTGGCATCCAATGAGATTGCTCCGCCAGTTGCCCAAATAACCGACTTTATCACTCTGGTGAAGTCGCCTTTGCCATGCTCTGTTTTCATAACTGTCAGCTCAGGATCGCCTTCATGCTGAGTGACTCAGGGAGTAGGTGATTCTCAGCTCAGGATGATCTCTCAGGATTTGCCTTCAGTTCTACTGATTCTTCAGTGTCTTCACTGATCTGATCACTCAGGATGACATTCAGGATGAGTGTCAGGATCAGAACACTCCTGACTCAGGACCAAGTCTTCGCTCAGGCTCAGGATACTTTCCTCAGGAATATTCCTCCGGATCCAATACTCAGGATCAAGATTCCTGACTAATCTTCAGTACTCAAACTCAGCTTATATTTACACTTAACAGAGAGAATAATAATATATTTATAGGTATTTTAGGTATATATGTTGAAAGAAATAAAAGTTGAAAAGTTTTAATTTTATGGCTGTGATTTTCCAAACAAATGCAGCCTTAATCGACTCAATACGCTATTATAAACAAATAACTTGTTTCCTTTATTTATTTTTTTGGTTAGGAAACATCAGTCTTAATATACTCCCTCAGTCCAAAATAAATGAATCAAGTTATTTATGCACGATTATTAAAAAATAGATGTAAATTGTAATATGTAAAAGTAAGTGTAATATAATATGTAAAAGTAAATTAATTTGATATAATATGTAAAAATAAGTGTATTAGAATAAAATATAAAAATAGTAATTATAGTTATTTCTATTTTAGAAAAACGAAATATGTATTGTGGACGATCATATAAGACAACGTGAACTTTATTGTCCACATAGGGAGTATAAACCAAGCCAAAGGGCTGATAATCTCTATTTTATCTGCTATTCAGGATTTAAATTATAATTAATGAAATATAATCTTACATTACTTAATCTGAAAATCAAATTTTGTACGGCGTTACGTTTTTCCACCTGGCTCTCTAGCTCAAACTGTCTCTATCTATACAGCTACGTACACCTAGACATGCATGCATGCAGTGAACCGTGGCTACGTAAAGGATAAAGGAACTATACATGAGTGTTGTAATATTAATGGACCTCAATTTTCCCTTTCATTTGGAACGCGAATCTCCACATCAATATAGGACTTGTTTGCAAAATTATTTGACAAATGTAAAATCATTTTTTTTAAAAGTTAGTGTGACCCAACTTTTTAAATAAAAAAGTGATTATAAGTTTCTAGTTATTTTTGCAAAAGCCCATAATATTGTGCACTTTGAATCGAACCGCTCAGATTTTATAATTTTGGACTTTCTAAAATTTGTATATCAATAAAGATACTAAAATCTTATGATCCTTTCGTATTATTTCGACGTGAGATATTATTTGATGGCCGACCAATAAGTTTATCGTATACGAGACGTATCGATCGCTTTCAACCATGCATGTTGAAGTTCATTGAACTAAAACGTTCCTCAGCTTACTGTGTTGAGGGAATACCATGGACCATGCAAGTGGATAAAACGACGATGTAAAAAGTGCCAAAACGACATGGTCCTGCAATCACTTTGTTTAGGAACTTTCAATTTTGGCTTTAATTATTGGTCTCCAATTTGGCTCTTCTTTAATTCGTTTGGCAATGTAGCATATTAATGCAATTAATTTGCATGGCAAGGGGTGTGCTTCTTTGTACTATTCAAAGTGGATATCCAAAGGTTGTTTATTAGGGACAATACAAACGACTTTGTTGTAATTCTGTAGATATGCATATTGTTCATATAATTTGAGTTAATAGGACGTATATATATTGTGTACAGTTTGTGAATGGCACGTGTTATGTACAATTTGTTCATAGTACATTATTATCAATTATTCTATCTGTTCCAAAAAAAATTGCACCCTTAAAAATATTAATTGTTTATATTGAAAATATTGATTGTTCATCAGTTTGCATTAGAATGATTCTTATTTGCACCCTACAAATGCATGACATGCATTTAAATTTAAAAAGTTTAATTGTAAAAATACATTGTTCTGTTTTAATTATTGTGTATTTGATTTAGTAATATATATATAGTTTAAGCAATAACCAAGAATATAACAATATTCTAAGTGAAATACTTGTTGAAAAGGAATGCTTTAAAATCTTATATGCACTTGATCATTGCATACAAGAATCTGTGGTTGCATTAATATATAGTTAACAGTATACAAACATTCGTTCACATTTTCATCAAATTTTCTATTGAATATGTATTAAGAGATATCCCACATCGGTAGTGAGTGTGGTCTTGGGTGGGCTTATAAGCCTGGGCAATCCTCTCACTTAAAACCTGGTTTTAAGTGTAGAGTTAGGCATACATGGTATCAGAGCCACCTCTCTACTCGATGTGTGGATCCACCTGTGGAACCACGTGTCAGTGAGTGTGGTCTTGGGTGGGCTTATAAGTCTGGACAATCCTCTCACTTATAACCTGGTTTTAAGTGTAGAGTTAGACTTTCATACAATATGAAAATTCACCCTAATCTATAAACAAACACTCCACATATAGATATAATTTCTATATCTTTCAACTTTTGAGTAGATTTTGTATGAGAGTGGTTCATATCATGAATCATCTTTCAATAAACTAGAAGAAATTGGTTAGTATCCATATCATATCTTCGACTGTATCATAAAAGTACACACAAATTAATGCAACAAATTAAATATGAAAAAGAGAATAAATAGAGCGTGCAAAATAAAATTTTCAAGTAAAAATGTTAATTGAGTTACTTGTGCAAAATATGTTTTCTAATTTAAAAAAGAAACATGAAAAAATATATATAAAATTACAAACATTTTGAAACAAAATACGCATACCGAAGGCAATTGTTGAGCCCATAGTAGGGGAATGTTAGGAAAATATAAATAAATTAACTTCACATTCTCTCTCTACAAATTCGAAATATAGATGAGATGATTTTTTATTTTTTAATTTTTGATATCTCATATAAACTTAAATTAAATTAGAGAATCCTAGCCATAGATCAGACACTGTGGCAACGTCACGAGATAGATGCATGGTTCTTTGTATTTTGCCTATAAATGGAAATATCCACACATTAAGTTTACTTAATTAAGCCTTATCTCTATATTGACTAATTCGACATTATTCAGATATATAAACTCGTTGAATAATCTTTATAATTAGGATTCGAGTCACAATTTTATCCGATAAATTTTTATAAAAAAAATTGTTCATAACAATGCATGGACATGCTTAATTTCTTCAATAGACCATGAAATATATATATATATGTCTGTGTGTGTGTGAGAGAGAGGTATTTAAAAATGCATGGTCGTTTAGTACAGAGATTAATTATTAAACCTAATCTAATTAATATTACATTTCATGAGTTAAAGAAATTAATGTAGATATAATATTGGATTCTCAACAATTAATTAATATCTTCATTCTTTTCTCCATCATGGTCCCAAAATAGTTAAAATTTTATTTTAGTCCCGTAACTTTATATAATATTGCTCAATTTACATTCGATGGACCAAATTTTTATCGAACATTAATATTGTCGTTTTGGTGTGAGAATATTTGAGTGTTATTCGTGGCTTTCTTTTTCATCGTGGGTCTGGTGTTTTTCTTCCAGCGTGTTGAATTTTAATTTTTCTTTTCCCTGTTCTTTTTTATTTGCTTTTATTTATGCAGTTCTTTGTGAGAAAATTTCTGATCATATATGTTAATTAAATTTGTAAGAGCTATGGAGTCAATTCTTGCTAATAAATTAAAGAAGATTATAGGAGATCTTATTTTTGTTGATCGTACAAACAATCAGATTAATGATGATTAATCATGTGCATGGTGCTATTTTAAGTTGGTTAATTTGTGATCGGTAGCACTTTTTTTTTTCAGTTCTCATATTAGAAAGAAAATTAGAAAAGAAAAGTTATATATATATGCAAAAGTAAAGTTTATATTTCTAGATTGTATTTACAATTTTGATTTAAAAAATTTTAATTAATAAAGCAATTTTTGTACTATTGTGCTATATTATTTAAAAAAATATGATAATTGATTTCTATGACAGTGATACTTAATAACTAAATTCAATTAAATTCGAGTTCATAGAAAAATGTATTTGTCTATATCCATTCTCATTTTATTCATGAAAGAGATGGACTTTATTTCCATATATATATATATTCTCATATTTAATTTCAATAAAATGTTGACTTCTACGTTCATGCATATATACGCATATATAGATGTAGCAATTTCTAAATCTTCAGCTAATGTCCATTTATTTAAAAAAATAATTAAAAAAAAGAAGTGGTCAAATATGGGTCAAATATCATCTTTATTAATTAGCTAGATCTAGCTTCCAAACAAATTTAAATTGAATAAGAGTAACATGGGAATTCCTTATAGATCATTGGAGACAAAACATAAGATATATATATATCTCATTAAAAAAATGCTTAATTAATTATAAAATCAAATTAGAGAACCCTAGCCATAGAAAATGAGAGCTTTGTAGTTCTATTTAGACACTGTGACAACGTCATCATCCTCAAAGATGAAGAGTATTTTGCAGAAAACACTAAACGGCACACTGCAGTCTTAAAGAATATATATATATATATATTATATTAAGATAGATGGTTCTTTGTATTTTCCCTATAAATGGAAATATCAACAAATTAATTTATGTTTCACGTTATATAATTTTTAAATTACATAGTATAAAAGTTGCCAAAAATATGTGAATTAATATTACTAAGCAAAGAAATATAATGGTTTATTAATTTTGAAAGATAATAATATACAAAATTAAATAATTTTGAAATTAAAATAATTGTTATATACGTAACACATTGTATCGTAAAACAGATTTTTACGATTATTCTGTGTAATAATTTGAGACTGGAATCATCCACTGAATTAATTCTTCAACAATGGAGAATGCTACCCTTCATTTTATTTTTGGGAAAATTTCAATATGGTTGAATAAATTGACAAAAATTACATTTTGGTTCTGTGTAAAAAAAAAAAAAAAACACTTCAGTGCAAAAAAAATTATATTACCTTGCAATTTTTTTGAACCAATTTATAAATATAGTAATTTTTTTTGAACAAATCACCGTTTATTTATTAGGCTAATGATATCCTTCACTTAAATAAATACAATAATCAATGATGAATTTGGACACGTCAATATCAATCACTTGTTATTTTCTATTTTAAATATTTTAAAACTCCACTAAATTGTTTTTGGAACTCCTTATAAAATATTCAGAAATAGTACAAATTACTTTAACATCATTCAAATTATATCTATGTATCTCCTATTTTTATTAAGCATAATCTTAAATCAATACAATTTTAAAAGTTATGACGTACGTTAATAATTAAATTTATTTGCATAATTTTGCATCAAAACTTTTTAATTATTTGTCTTTTAGAATGTTAAGATGTTTAAACATATCTATGAAAAATGTTGACATAATTTTTATTTAAAAAATTGTATTTTTTAAATGGCGCATTTCTCTATTATTATTATTATTATTATTATTATTATTATTATTATTATTATTATTGTTATTATTATTATTATTATTATTATTATCTAAAAATTTATTAAATGATGTAAATTTTGTTTATATAATCTATTTATTGTCTTTTTTGAATTCATTTGTAATAAAAGATCATACTGTGGATAGTTAGAAAAAATTATAGTCTGTTAGGCATCTTAATCTTAATACAACAATAATCAACTGAGGCATGCGCTGTCATGTGGTTGACTAATTGTTTCTAAAATGACGCCCAAATTATGTAAAATATCATAATTCCTCCTAATTTGGTAAATTGACTAGGGAGGCGTTTGTTTCAAATTTTTCAATGGTAATGGGAATGAAATTTTATTTTTCTTTTTTACCCTTACATATGTTCAATAAGGGTTTATTTTCAGGGTGGTTACATCATTAATGTTGTGCTCCAATTTTGGAATAAGTATACAAAAAAGAAGTTGTTGATTGTTGTAGGGGATTAATTAATGAGGATGATTATAAGATGAGACGAGGGTAATCAAATGTGGGTAATGATTACCTTATTTAGGATGAAAATCAATGTTTTAGTCTCATTATCTATTATAATTACTATATATAAATCCTTAATCCCATTACCATTGAGGAATTTTATACCAAGTGCCCCTAAATGTCACTAATTAGTGGTCCAAATTTGGGTATTACACGTGTAATGTTAATGTAATTGACATTCATACATAAAACCTTTTAAAAAATCAATCTAAAATTCTAATGTCCAAGTGTTCAAAACATGAAGAAAAAAAAAATTATTCACTCTTATGAAGGAGTTGTACCTTTAAAAAAAGAACTTTTTATGAAAAATATGGACATAAGGTTATTCTACACTTTTGGTAGTAATTTACCAATTAAATTCCACTAATTTGATGATAAACGTATTTTATCGATAAATACAATTTATTTTGATATTGTACACATTTAGTGGAAATTCAAATTTTAAGGAAAAGTTAATTACCTAATAGTAATAAATATAAAAAATATTATTACTATAACTGTTCTACAAAATTTTGCAGTACTTTTGAAGGAATATTTAAAAAAATATATATAATTAGTAAGTAGTGAGGGTAGAAATTTAAAGAATATATTTATTTTTGAAAATATGTAAATTTTTGTGAAATAAATTAAAAAGAATTTTGTTTGATGGGGGTAATAATAATAATAATAATAATAATAATTTAATTAAAATTGGAGGCCACGTGGTGCCGCCACGTCAACCATCTTGTTGGATTTTTTTATTTTTATTTTTTTTGTGTAGACTGTGGAGTGATGATAGATATTTTCTTTTTCCATAATATTTTATTGTGTAAAATAATGTGAGGCAAAATTTATTATTATTAGATTATTAGATGAAAGGACGAACAAATTTATATAAAATTTATTTATAGTATATATTTCCTATTTTGTAATACACCAACATTCACCCAGTAACACCATTATATTTATAAATTCATATCACCTTCTAAAATACTGTAAATAAAATTAGTTTTTAAAAATGACAATATTATTAAATATATATTATAATATTAATTTCATACTATTAATAAAATTCCACATGAATTAAAAAATCCCTCAATATCTCACACCACAATTTGGAGTTTGAGAATAAATCGTGATCAAATCAATGACTTTAAAAAAAAAATCCATGCATAATAATCTTATGAACCACATTATTAAATTTATGCCAGGTTCCGACATCATTTGATCGGGGATTATTGTGGGTGAAATTAATAAATAATTGGTATTATTAATACATGAATTAGATCATAAAAATAATATAAATAAAAAATAATAATCGCCATAGTAATTAACCAGGTGAGTTTGCTCACCTAGCCACCGGACTCCTCACTTGAGTGAGTGATCCGGGTTCGATTACCTTTGAGAACGAATTGAGAGATAAGAGATATAAGGTTGACTAGGAGTTTATTCTTAGATCATAAAAATAATATAAATAAAAAATAATAATCGCCATAGTAATTAACCAGGTGAGTTTGCTCACCTAGCCACCGGACTCCTCACTTGAGTGAGTGACCCGGGTTCGATTACCTTTGGGAACGAATTGAGAGATAAGAGATATAAGGTTGACTAGGAGTTTATTCTTGAAGTGTTTGGAGACTTGGTGTAACTATAACTTACTAACAACTAACATTACCGATAAAAAAATTAATTCCATAATAATTAATTTCTTAATTATATCTATTATCATTCTCATTTTAAATTTATACTTAGCACCCCCTGTCAAACAAAATTTTCCATACTTCGAAATAAAAATATTTCATGAAAAGATATCATTCAAAAAAAAATAAAATTACATCTTAAAATTTCTACCATACACATTCTACTTATTATATATATATATATTTTAAAATTTTTGAGCTCTGCAAACTTTGAGAGATAAAAGGTGGTATATATCTAATTATTATACTAATCAGAAATTTGTCTCAGTTAACCTTGAATCGTATCAAGACCTCATATATATAAATAAATCAAATCACACACACAAACTTCATACATACATATTTTTCTAAAACAAAAAAATGTGTGTGTATACTCTCCAGTGATACCCCTATTCCTCTTAATTATTATTCAGGCCAATATGTTTGGAGGAAAAAAGAGAGGTCCAAATTATTAATGAACTCCCCACAGATTCTGGATTTCCACTAGAGGTCCATTGTTGGTCGGGAGATGATGATCTTGGAAATCACACTCTTACCCTTAATCAGAATTACAATTGGAGCTTTTGTCCAAACTTTTTTGGTCGCACAGTTTTCCGCTGTGATTTTTCCTGGGCTGGAAAAGCTATACATCTTACTGTTTTTTATGACAATTTGAGGTTTGAGGTATGTCCCCTCACGTGTATTTGGGAAGTATATAAGAAGTGATGGTTTTTATTTGAACCATGTAATTGACGGCGAAATTAAGTACGTGGGTTGGTGAATTTATTTTTTGTGTAAGTTGAGACGATTGGAATGTTAATTTATAGGCACGTTCTCTTGCTAGGGAGTCTCGTCCGTTTGGGAGTTTTCGTTATTGTTAGGTCGAGTTTCTGGCCTGTACTGTGAAAGACCTTCTTAATATTTGTCATTCTTGTTCCTATTGATTATATATATATGAAATGGTTTATTATTATTTGAATTTTTACTGTAACTGACGATGAATGTTGTAGTATTTGACCACGAATGTTATTCACATTATATGGATCTCAAATCATATACAATTTTAAGTTTTTTTTTTTTTTTGCCCAAAAATTGAAAAACAAATGTATGGGAAGAATGACGTTTATTCCCATGTTTACTGAAATTGAATTGTACATTCAGAATAGTCCTAAGAAGACATGATCTCAGACCGATATTCCACTATATATAGATACACTTTTATAAAATATTTTACGGTGAAATTAGAAAATTTTTAAATATTTATAGGTCTGTGGATCCAAATATAAGTTAATTAAGCTTTTCACGGTTACAAAAGATGTTCGTCCTTTCTGACATCAGGAAATCAACAAATACTTTACAAATCAACTTATTTTGCCATATTACTAAATATATAATATTTATAGAAATATAAGTTTAAATTATTAAAATATCCTTATGCTATATCTTTCCTAAAAAATATTATTTATAATATTTTATTTTGAGAAAATAATTTTTTTCATTTTGTAATCTTATCACTTTGTGATTTTTGTCCTGTCGACTTTTAAATTTTAATTTTTATTATATAATTTACATACTTTTTTGTTTTTTAACCGACGGCCTACC
>JAPKLY010001690.1:13098-37542 GCA_026898435.1 Prunella vulgaris
TGACCTTGAACCCAAAATACTATTTTTACCTATTTTAATCATGTTATTTAACTCTTTTCCAATTTTAACCCTAACTATATTAAATATAGTCCTTTTTTGCCTGAAATTTGAAATTTTCCAAATCAATTTAGAGATTTTAATTCTTCATGCCGAATTTAGATCAAATTGATGACGTATACATGACAATCATGCATTAGAATCCACATTATTGCTATATTAGATTTTTTTTTATAAAAATAATTAATGTATCCAAATTATAGTCCATATTATTGAAATACAAAAATATATTATAATTAAAAATATCTAAATAAAAATATAAAAATTCTTAACGATAAATTTAGGAGACTTAAAATTTATTAAAAAAAATACAAATATCAATATATATTAAAATATTTATATAAATAGTAATTAAATCACATCTTTTGTCGATCAATCAATTATGGAGGGAGAAAGTTGATCCCCGTTTTCTATTGAATCATCCCTGGATAAAATCGAGCATGTTAATTGAACTTTAGATGCTCAAATTAATTTATTATTTAGGAATCGAATTAATCTAAATTCTCAATAATAAATTTGATTTAACGTGTAATTTCTATATGTTTTTTTTTTTTTGACAATTAATTTTAATTGTATACAATAACACCAGGTAAAATTTTGCAATACATCATTATATCAATTAAATGATTCTACCCACACATAATTATTATACTGATACGAAATTTGTCTCAATTAATCCTTAAATAGCATCATAATTGTATTAACACCATACATACTCCCCTAGAAAATTCATATAAATAAATAAATAAACTTCCCACCCAATGATCAAACACTAAGCATCAATTCTTCTTATTATTATTTTTTCAAAAGTTTTCCAATATGTCCGACTATAATCTCATGTTAACTCTGTTTGTGTTGTTGATCATCAGCCCTGTCCATGGTTGCATCTTGGTTGGACCCAGAAACCATGTCCATATTGTTAATGAACTCCCTCAAGATTCTGCATTTCCACTGAGGGTGCATTGTTGGTCGGGAGACGACGATCTCGAGTTTCACAAACTCTGGTTCGGAGAAGATTATAACTGGGGCTTCTGCCAGAACATCTTCTCCGAAACAGTGTTCCATTGCACTTTTGCCTGGCAAAACAAAACACTAACTATGAATGTGTTTGATGACAAATTGAGCTACAAATGCATCACATGTATCTGGAGAGTAAGAGATGATGGCTTTTATTTGAATGATATTAGAACGGGTGAAACTCAATATGCTGAGTGGTGAAGTGTAGAAATTAATGATTTGATAGATTCAAGTTTTCAGTCTAGTTGATAATAAGAGTTCTTTTGTTTTTTTATCTAAGGTCACGACCTTAAAAATATAGGTAATGATACTCTAATTATTTTAACTGTCCTATTTTGTCATAATTTATAAAAGTACTTTTATTTGATAAAAGTCCCTTAAGCCAATGATTTGAAAGACAAGTGTGGAAATTCAATTTTAGCGTTTTTAATTTACAAAAAATAGTACTCCCTCCGTCCCATAATTGTTTTCACACTTTCCTTTTCTGTCCGTCCCACAATTGTTTTCACACCTTATAAATGGAAACTATTACTTTAACTTTATCATCACAACCCAACTAATCTCATTATTTTAATAATATAACTTTACACAATACTCTACTTTTCTTAAAAGTTGTGCTATCTCAAAGGTAAAAACACCTCTTGGACGGAGGGAGTAACAAGAGTGCAAAATTTAGGATTTGTTATAAAGCTTCAAAAAAACATCAATGTTCCTTTAAGAGTACGTTTTGTGTGAAATTGTTTATAATAAAACAGAAAAAATGATGTTTCAAACACTTTTGGATGAATAATGAATGGTATTCCGTTCTAGTTTGTAAATTATCTTGCCGTAAAATGATCTCAAAATTATCTTTTTAGATATACAATATGCAAAAATATTAAGCTCTGTTTGGATGAGTGAATTTGAAATCCTTAAATGTATGAGTTTTATATACAAATAATCACTTTCTCTAAGTAACTCAAGGCTCCATTTGGATGGATAAATTTAAATAAAAGATACAAATAAGAAATCATATATTTCAAGTTAAAAATTATAAAAAGATGCGAGAGAAATGAAAAAGTAAGGAGAGATAGAGATGGAAAGGAGTAGATACGAGAGATTTCAAATTATATGGTTTTGAAGAGGATTTAGAATTCCTCCATTTTAAACATAACTCAAATCCAAGTATTTGTAAATTAATTGAGAGGGTGATTATTTGTGTGTGAAACCCACATATTCAAATCCACCCATTCAAATGGAACCTAAGGCTCCATTTGGATGGATGGATGGATTTGAAAATGAATGAATTTAAACAAAAATACATGTAAAAAATAATACATTTTAAGTTAGGAATTATAAAAAGATGGGAGAGAAGAAAAAAAGTAAGGAAAATGAGATATGAAAGGGTGGAAAGGAGGAATTTCACAAATGACATGTGTTTGAAGAAAATTTAGAATTCCTTCATTTTAAACATAAAATGGAAACTAAGTATTTATAAATTCATGGAGAAGATGATTATTTGTATGTGAAATCCATAAATTTCAAATCCACCCATCGAAATTGAGCTTAAATGAATTTGCAAATATATAATTCAAAAAATTATTTTTTAAATAGAGAAATTCTAAATTCTCATCGATTTAAAATCTTTTCTCTCTACCCATTTTCAACCCTATGTCTCATTTATTTATTCCCTTCTCTATCATTTTTTTTATAATTCGTAATTTGAAAATATATATATATTTAATTCATCCATTCGAACGGATCCTTGCAAGTTGGTCGGTAGAGTCACCTAGAAACTACCTAGATATTCATTGTGGTGCACGAGAAGCTAACTTCCAGCGCAAATATTTCAATAAAAAGTAGTAGGGACACAAAAAAAAAAAGGGTTGGCGATTGATCATGACCTAGTCTTGATCACCTAAGTGCGCAGGAGACTTCAACTATGTCCGAATTCTATACCACCTTTTACTATTATACCTCAAGAATCAAAACATGCTCCTAATAACCTAACGAGTGCCAATCACTATCTCCTCATCTTGCTTGCACTTCACATCTAGGCGGCTTGTTTGAAAAAAAGAAAAGAAAAAGTGAACATGGAGACAATTATAAAAAGGGGCAAATTTTTACGTTTTATTAAAAAAATAAATAAGTGTGCAATTTTTATAATATTTGCACATTCTTTCTGAGTGTATTTTTTTTTATAATTTTTGCACGTTTGTCGTTCTTTGCAATTTTAAGAAAAAAAGTGTGCTCATTTTTAATTTTTTTTCCATAAACATGAGCTATTGTAGAGCTGTCGAGACGTGATAGACAAATTCCTACATAAGCCTGTATTTTGGTGACGAAATTATAATATTAGAAACACTATTCAAGTGAGAAATAAATTCCCAAATAGCATTGATATTTTTAGTTGCAGAAACTAAAGTCAGTTGTAGACGATGCACAAAATAAAAGGGTATAAACATATTGATAATCTCTAATCAATAATGTCTGAAGTCTATTTTATGAACCACACATGTTAGTAGCATCGTCATACTTTTGACCTTTTATTATTTTAAACGGAGATCATAATGAGAAAGAACACCACATATCTCTTTTCTAAAATTTAATAAAGTGATTTCAATATCTCTTTTAATTGTAAAAAAAAAAATTTCAATCAATATCCAATGATCATTTACAAATTCCAAGATAATGGTCCTTAGCTATTCCTTTGAGGTATCTTGTGTTTTATCAACAAGAATACAAATATACAATAATATTTTTCCTTATTTACTTCACATATCATTTGATATACTTTATTGACCATAATACTCAACATTTCCTTTTGAATATTTTCACAGTTGCTTTTTTTTTTTTTTTCCCCAAATCATGCGCAATTCACGTATTTGAGTGTAAATCTAAAATTAAGACTTTGCTATATAGAAGGAGATTGATTCTTTAATTTTTGTGGTCGTGAATGTAGGTTCTGAGCTACCTTCACTATCTTGACGACCACATTTCTTAAAATGAGGTACAAGTCATTTTATTATTATTATTATTATTATTATTATTATTATTATTATTATTATTATTATTATTATTATTATTTGCAATATATAGTTTCCTCATTTAAAATTTGAAATAACACACATTGATAATAAAATAAATCAATTCTCCACTAATAAATAGTATTGAATTAAAACTAAATTCAATCATTAATTAGTATTTTAAATTTAAAGAAATACATTTGTAGCATACTATTAATATCTGATGATGATTTATACCAATGATATATGTTAATGTGATTGTTTACTTACTAAATCATCAAACAAAAAGCTCGAGATGAAGTACTAATTGAAGATAGATTGATCAAGAAAAGAGAAGAAAATATTTATAAAATTCTATCTAATTATTAAGAATGGAGCCCCTTTATTAGTACTTAGTGTTATTAATAGGTTTACATTGGGGTTGTGTGGCAAGATATTAGCCTATTAAGCCTAATTAAGTTACAAGTATCATTACACTTGTCATTCCACCAATAACACAAGTATTACATGTTGTTTTATACTAATTTGTCCTACGTTGTAAGTTGGTCGCTTCCTTAGACCTCTTGTGTGACTAGCGGTCAATTCTGTCTTAGATTTCATTGGAGATGATTCAACATATTTGAGGGAGGCGAGCAACTTAGATAGGTTGCTAGCTCACCTATTGAGGAGACGAACAATTTTTTGTGTTATTACGCTTAAACAACTCACTATCTTGCCCAGTAGTTTGTACTTGTTTCATTCTTGTTTTTATATGTTAATCTTGTTCACCTAATTTATTTTTTGATCGTTTAATATGCCTTCTTGTTCACTTATCAACAACACCCAAAATTTAATCGCATTATTGATTTAATTGAGAGTTTATTGCATTATCAATAATCTTTTAAATGATATGTTTGTTGGACCATAGACAATTAACGTCAAATAACTGAGGATTTAATGTGGCCTTATTAAGAACAATAAAGAGAATGTTGTATGATTATATGTGTAATGCTTAACAATTGATGAATACCCCAAAAAGATGACTTGAATGAGTTGGATCTTTTATTTAGCTATTAAAGATGTTATTTATAGTGCTTGTGTTATAAGTTGTTTGAATCTAATGGCTTGTGAGACCCAGACCTCTGTGATCTGGTAGTACATTGCGGAATTAGTCTTTTGGAACTATCCGGGATCAATGGTTGGACATCATGTGTACAATGTCAGATAATTGTCCGACAAAAAGTGTATTTTCCGCCGCTTATGGCTAGCCTAGGTTTTACCCTAAATATGACACTTCTAAATTCCTTCAAATGATTGTCCTTGCTCGCTAGTTAAATTTCGTATTACGATCCACGATGATCATTCCTCGAGAGCCAAGTTAGAACCTCACTGGCTTTCCAAGCTCGCAAACAGCTAGCTAAACTCCTGATTCTCGGATTATGATCCTCGCATGAAGTTTCTCTTTGCGCCCGAGCTTCCTGAAGTTTGAGTATATGAGATGAGATCTCCAAGCTTCTACGAGCTCGGTCCTAATCGGACGTACCCCCGAGTTTCGTGGAGCTCGAATCTAATCCGGTTCGAATCAGTCCTTGGTGAGTTTGGATCGCATCCCCAAGTTGGATATATTTTTGCCACAAGAATGGTAAACTATAATATTTAAACCTTAAAATAAGTAAATAAATTTTTTTGAACGGAAAAATATGCAAATATTGAGCAATTTATTATTAGCAATTTCGGTCCTATGTCCAAAAGAAAGAGAATAGATTTGATGGTTGGGTGTTGAAGATATGCTCCTTCGCTCAAGTCGCGGTGTTGAAGTTGTCATTGGTGTGGGTGGATGAAGGTACACGATGATATCCAGATGGACTAATTCACTGGAGAAGATATAGCTCAAATTGCATTGTTGAAGTTGCAAGGAAAAGATTGAATTAATTGGAAAGGTGTGACGAATTAATTTGGTGTTTAATTTTAAGTATTTAATAAAAAATTAAAAGGTTTTGTTTTGGGGATGAATTATAGAATTAATTGAAAATTGTTGGATAGGTTCATCAAAGGGAAAAAAAAAATATGTATGTTAGACAAATTATGGGGGGATAAAGGTAAAAAAACAAATGAACAATGGTCATGTTTTCAACCTCTACAAAAGGAGTAGAAGCATTTTTTTTTTAAGTTGGTAAGAGATAATTTTTTCAAAAAAAAAAAAAGTGTTTCTATATTTTTTGTAGAGGTTGAAAACAGGTATAACGCATAGTGGAACGGAAGAAAATGACAAAATGAGCAACTTATAGTAGGACGTGGGGAGTATATCCTAAGAGCAAGTCTTATGTGCATCAGGCAAGGGTGTAAATGACGCTTGGCGGTCGGCGGGCGGTCGAGTACCTTCAAGCGCCAAGACCGCCTAGGCGGCGTCTCGGCGGCGCCTCGGCGGCACCAAGGTTTTTAATATATTTATAATTATTTAAAAAAAACTCTACTAATATTATAAATTTAAAACATAATTAATAACTATCATAAAATATAAAAAGTCAACAATATGTTAAAAGCTATCATAATACGACATTGTTCAACTTCTAAATGAAACACAAAAAGAGCAAAATACATAGAACGAATAAATTATGAAGTAGTTGAATTAAACTTTCATTTTTTAGTAATTTAGTTTTTATTTTTTAATTTTAGTTCTAACTTAATTTGAAATTAAAATTAAAAAAAGAAGAGTAATGGTCACCCTAGGCGCTGTCAAGACGGCCAAGATGGCAGCCTAGGCGGCTTCGGCAGTGTCAAATGTGTTGACGGATTTTTTTCAACGATTTAACATTTGCGTCGGCGGCCGAGGGCCTTCAAACGCCTAGGCGGTCTCGGCGACCGCCATTTACATCCATGGCATCAGGTGCACGGTGCACTCATTCAGTACTTGAGACAGTTTATACTGAAAAGTGAATATTGATTATACTGAAAAGTTACATGTTGATATACTGAAAAGTTTATAATAAAAAATTAAGGGTGGGTGGACAATGCACTAATTGTATATAAGATTTTCCCATATCTTAATGGGAAAATTGAAATTTGAGAGGGACGGATGCTTTGGCGCCCTGTCTCAGTGTCTCTCTCTATCAATGTGCAGGTCCCCTCAACCATGGCGTACATCCTTGGCTATTAAATCTCTCTCTCTATATATATATA
Organism: Prunella vulgaris; assembly: GCA_026898435.1. Classification (NCBI taxonomy): domain Eukaryota; kingdom Viridiplantae; phylum Streptophyta; class Magnoliopsida; order Lamiales; family Lamiaceae; genus Prunella; species Prunella vulgaris. The sequence goes on from JAPKLY010001690.1 coordinate 20,337, forward strand.
TACACATATACCCCTCTTCCAAAATCATACACTTCTATTCTTTTCAAGTGATGGGTATAGAAGGAATTACAACTCCCAGTTTCTCCCGAAAATTACTTCTCCCTTTCCCTGCTCCTTCTCTCGCAAGCTTCTGCTATAGGCCATCTCAATCCAGCTCCTCAGAGTCGGTAATGCGGCGGGGCCTCGACATGGCAGAAGCTGTTATCACGAAATGGAATCCTGAAAAGACAGCCAATTCTCCAGCTGCTTCTCTGTTCCACCATAACCGACAGGAGGTCATGCGCTTCATTCAAATTGTGAATGATTTGAACAAGGCAATGCACTTTCTATTGGAAGAAAATTCCTGCATCGATCAATTAGTTCGAGCCCGTAATCTGATGCAGATCGCGATGAAGAGGCTCGAGAGGGAGTTCTACCTGATTTTATCCGTGAATCGTGCTCTACTCAGTCCTGAATCGGTGTCCACTCTGTCCTCGTCCTTTTCCACTGGCTGCGACACGTTCGATTGGGACGAAGACGGTGATAATGCCAGAGCCTCGAGCGATACGATTTGTCGAATTGAAGATGATACTACTCTAGCCATGGCGGATTTGAGAGTGATTGCAGAGTGTATGATTTCGTGTGGCTATGCGAAAGAATGCTTGAAAATATACAACAATGTTCGGAAATCTGTTGTTGATGAAGGCGTTTACAGGCTTGGAGTGGAGCGATTTTCTTCTTCACGGATTCGTAAAATGGATTGGCGTGCTGTGGAGTTGAGGATTCAGAGTTGGTTAAACGCTGTGAGAAGTGCAGTGAAGATTCTGTTCAATGGAGAGAGAATTCTCTGCGATCACGTCTTCGCGTGCTCAGATCCAATAAGAGAATCATGCTTCACAGAAATAACGAAAGGAGGAGCCACAATTTTGTTCGGATTTCCAGAAGATGTCGCCAAAAACAGCACCAAATCGCCGGAGAAAATCTTCCGAGCACTCGACATGTACGCCGCAATAGCCGATCATTTACCGGAGATCGATAACCTTTTCTCATTCCAATCAACAATCCAGATCAAGTCACAGGCGCTGACGTCACTCACCAAGCTCGGCGAATTCACACGCGCCGCCTTAACAGACTTCGAATCGACCGTTCTGAAACACTCCACGAAATCGCAGATCCCCGCCGGAGGCGGAATCCACCAACTGACGATCGACGCGATGAATTACCTCTCAATCCTCGCCGATTACAGCCATATTTTGTCAGAAATTCTGTCCGATTCGCCGCCGTCGCAGAAGCGTCTGCCGCCGCAGTCCTACCTCGGATTCTCAGACTCCGACGATTCCCCGGCAACGGGAATCACTCTCAAAATCGCATGGATCATTCTAATCCTTCTCTGCAAAATCAACGCAAAAGCCAAACGCTACAAAGATGTATCCCTTGCTTACCTTTCCCTCGCCAACAATTTCCAATACGTCGTCGTAAGGGTTCGGGCCTCAAATCTTAAGTTCATTCTGGGGAACCAGTGGGTGATGAGGCACGAACTTAAAGTGAAACAGTTCGCGTCGAACTACAAACGGATAGGATGGAGCCACGTCATCGACTGCATTTCATCTGATCAGACGGCTGAAAATGTCGAGGGAGTCTTCAAGAAGTTTAATACGCTGTTTGACGAGGCGTACAGAAAACAATGTCACCGTGTCGTACCTGATAAAAATCTCAGAAATGATCTGAAGTCATCTATCGCACGAAATATTGTCCCGAAATATCGCGATATTTATAATGCTCACCGGCGGGAGATGAGAAAAGCACCTACGGTCAGATTTACCCCTGAGAATTTGGCACATCATTTGTCGGATTTGTTCTTCGGGGATAATGAGTGAGGGGTTCTTCGGGGACGTGATTTTTATTTTAATTTAGATATGTAGAATTTTATCTTCTTTTAGATTTATAACAAGTCTCCTTGATTTAGATATATAAAAAAAAATCTAGATTTATAACAAGTTTTAATTATTTTTAACATTTTAAAAAATTCCCTTTTTTTTTTTAACAGATACTCCCTTCATCCCATAAGAATTTGCAAACTACATGACAACATATTTTTTTAAGGAAAATGGGTATTATATACTTCCTCTGTCCCATATGAATTTGCACACTTTTCTTATTTGGACGTCTCACATAAATTTACACACTACCAAAAAAGAAAATATTGATTTACGTGCACACTCACAAACTTATACACATATTTAACCATATGCCACTACTTTATATATAAAACACACTCACAAACTTATACACATATTTAACCATATGCCACTACTCACAAAAAGGTGCCGTCCCGTAGTGTGCAAATTTCTATGGTACGGAGGGAGTATAAAGTAGTGGCATATGTATAAATATATATAAATTTGTGAATGTGCACGTAAATCAATATTTTTTTAATAGTGTGTAAATTTGTATAAAATGTCCAAATAATAAAAATGTATAAATTTCTATGGAACAGAGAAAGTATCATTTATCATCTTAACGAACTTTTTGCAAGTCAAGTTGAAAAGGAGTTTTTTTTTTCCTTAACAACAATTTGTGTATGCTAATTGAAGGGCGTTTGTTTAAATTTTTCAAATGGTAATAAAGATGTCTTTCATATGTTGAATGAGTATTTAATTTTATGGTAGTTATATTATATTATTAGTGTTGTGCTCCAATTATTTTTTAAAAATAATCAAAATAAAAATTGTTGATTGTAGCATGAGAGATTGGTTGGAGAAGATGATTATAAAATAAGAGGAAAGTAATCAAATGGGGTAATAATTATCTTATTTAGAATGAAAAATAATATTGTATGCATCTTTTATCCTGTCTAATTATTATACTCCACACGTCTCACTATAAGTTGCTCATTTTGTCACTTTCGTCATGTTCCACTATATGTTGTTCATTTATTTTTTTAGGAAACTACTATTCATTTTTTTATTATTATTTTAAATATTTTTTACATTGTTCTCATTATTTTTTCATTTTTTTCATCGAATCATATGGTACTATATCAATATTTTTATACCTTTCTTAATATTAATGTCCAAAAATTATGAACAACTTATAAGAGAACATGATTACTATGCATTTATCCTTATTACCATTAAAAAAAATTCATAGACTTTAATATTTTACAATCCAACACCATGCAAACATATATATTACACTCCAACATATAGAAACAAATTTATAATAGTTTACACTTCAGCCTAATTCTTTCTAAAGAATCGCACTCCAACTTGATAATATTCAACTGGGTCCTACTCAGTTTCACCGCTATTTAAACCATATTTCACTTTTTGAAAGAGTGGTCTTCAATTTCAAGCTAATATCTACATCAGTTTTACTTTCGAAATTGAAAAAAGTGACAAATTCTCTTTTCTTTTTTGGGATTATGTGTTTAGGGAATTCATGACTAATCCTAAAATTTAAAAAAAATAAAAATAAAAATATGTTTTTGTTTTAAAATTTAGATAGGGTGAAAATTTATTTTAGTTCAAATAAAATTTTAGCAATTATTAATATTTTATATTATATTGCATTGGGTGGAAAAAAAAAAGTATGAAAAGAAAACGGGTAGATAATAAAAAAAAAAAATGGTGTAATTGTGTTAAATTTTAAAAAATAATAATAATAGGTACTATATAAGTAATTTTAGTTGTGGATTGAAAAAAAATTAAAATTTTAATTTTAAATCTCAAACTCCTACAGAATGTAGATAGAAAACCCCTAATTTGGAAACAAACAAACCCAAATTATTTTAATATGAACTCAATAATATTCTTAAACATTACACTTTGGTGATTTTGAGATAATTAACTCATTATAAATAAATATGATATAGCTAAAATGTTACTTTATACATCAAGAGATGCTGCTAAGAAGAAATCAGATGGAGGTCGAGTAGAATGTGGACAATATTCGTATTATCAGGTTAAGTATGTTAAAGATATATTAAGGGACTCTTGTTTAAAAAATTTCAATGATAATGGAAATAAAATTTTATTTTCTTCTTTTACCCTTATATATGTTGAATGAGAGTTTGTGTTTATGGTGATACATTATTAATGTTGTGCTTCAGTTTTGAAAAAAATTGACGAAATTGATTGAGGAGGATGATTATAAGATGAAATTGAGGTAATTAAATGAGGGTAATGATTATCTTATTTAGAAGGAAAAATAATGCTATGTATCGCATTTGTTCTCATAAACGTCCCATAAATATTCAAATTAGACGATTTTTGAATTGAATATCAATGACATATATAATAGTACTTTAAAATTGATTTTTATAAACTTATCTATCAACTATTTTTTATATAAAACTTTACCTTTAACAATTTCTTGCATGGGATTTTATAAGTTGGTGGGAACGGATGGAAAGAGTTTAATGGCACCCACATAAAGTCGAGAAAGGAAACCATACTTAGTCGCGTTTGAAGTAGCATTAAAGCAAACGATATCATTATAAAATAAAATGACCGATGTTGACTCATGCTTAGATTTTTCTCTCATATGATTTTTGCCAACTTTATTGATAGCCAACTTCTAGAACTTTCAAGTTTTCCTTTGGTATTAAATGGGAATTAAATTAATAAGAGTTTATTCCCTAATTCATATGTAAATGGAGAACCTTTAACTATCAATGCGAAGTGACATTAATTGGTGTAAAGTGAAATTGCATGAGGTTTGACCTCTTAAAAAATATATATATGCATGCGCATATACTAAGAAGGACTTTAGTATGTTTAGACGTCTTTTTTTCTTTTTTTATGATGTGTCATTTTTTCTTCATTTTTTTTTTATGATGGGTCATATTCTCATTAAGTTCATATGTGATTTTATTGGATTAAAATATATTATTTATATGGCATTATAATACTAGGTAGTTGAGTCTTATGATTATGTATTGATAAATTAATGAGTTTTTAAAGTAAGAATGAAAAAAACAAATATTAATAGAAGAAGACTGACAAATTAATTTTACAAATTTAAAGAGATTGCATGGTGTAATTAGCGCTTGCATGTACTACTCATTATATTATGAGTGTTTGGTAAAATATATTCAAAGTGATATAATTATATAGTAGAATATGTCTATTGTGCACAGGCCATGTAATCAAGTGTTTTTCTTTAGCAGTATCGGTTGTTTTTACTGAAAATTATAAATGATTTCTCTTTTACTTTTTAATGAAAATAATATATAGATATTGTTCAAATATGCACTTGAGACTTAGAGTTATTATTCTAGTTGAGTTGAATACTTGAAGTTTGAGCTCTACTCATTTACTTGTCGGCTGATAATATTAATGAGTTGAAATTAGAGCTCAACTCGCTAACAAGTCTAACATGTTAGCTTAATGAAATTACAAGAATTTTTTTAACTATTGAGCTTAACAAATCGAAATTAAGTATTTAATGAGCTCGAGCTTAACTCATTTACTAATATAAATAAGCTGAGTTTGAGTTATAACGAGTTGAATCGAACTCACAAAGAATATTAATTAACTATTTAGCTTAATGTAATATTTCTATTGGCATGAGGCTTTTGGGATTATAACTCAACTATGAGCCATGTTGTTTATAGACCACCTCCGTGTAAATATGAATTGTTTTCGCCAAAGGATATTAATTTATAAAGAGTATGAATGGTAGAATATGAATGAATTATTCTACTAAGGGCTCATTTGGTTCGTAAGATAAAACTATCTATCCGTCGAAAACATGCATATTTTTGACGAATAGATAGTTTTATCTTACGAACCAAATGAACCCTAAAAATTTGCTGCAAACCAATTTCAAGCTATAGATATCGAACATTTTAACACTTCAGAAAAAATGAGTACTAATATGTATTAGTTTGTGAAACGTCTCATCCTAACATTTAACACATGTTTTTGCCTAAATAGAATGCTCAAAACAGAGAAAAAGGGTTGTTTTTAGATCGGAGAATTCGGTAATAAATATGAAATTCATAAAATTCCATGTCAAAATACGCTTATTCCATACTCGTCTGCGTGTATACATACATGTGACGTGTGTGTATAGCACTACACATACATACAAGTGCTATACACACACGCGCACAACAGATGAAAACTAAGAAGTCGACACATCAGCAGGTCGAGGGATATGTTGCCACCCCGTGCAATGTTGAAGGTAGTGTTTCAAAGCATCGGTTGGCGCTTCAACTGTCCACCTCTCGTAGAATTCACTTGGTTGAAACACGCAAGACTCAGTCGGGAGGGGCGCTAGGCCTGATTTCGTTTGAGTATGATCTGCGAAGAAATCGCCTTCCGATTTTATCCATCCACTGCATTCCTCCTCCTTATCAGCTGCCTAAAAAGCATATTAAGATAAAGAGATGACCATATTGCTAGCTAACAAATGAATTAACATGAAGTATATATACATGCTCAAATTATGTACCAACATTTTACAGCAAGATTTAATCCAAAATTTTGAGATATGGTAGCACAGATGAGAGTAAATATAGTAATGTGACCCATTCTCATCAAAGTTAAAATCACAAATAGTTCAAAAATGGATCTAAGTGCCTCCTTTTGGAGCTGTGGCAAAGAATAACTTGTATGACAAAAATTTATATGCAACAGATGCACGGCACGACAAATTGTCAATTTTGACTAAAATTTGATTCATTATTAAAAAACAAAGTATATATATATGATGATAGGTACTAGTATATATGAAGAAAAAATATGTTTCCTGTCAAAAAAAAAAATTATATAAAAGAGAAGTATTAGTTTGTTGTCTGAACAATATTAATATATTTTCAATGTACAACTAATATTTTTCATTATATGAGTTGATATTTTTGAGCACATGATCTTTTACGTTGTTCCAATGATTCATGGAAAAATATAAAAAATAGTTTTTGATAAAACAAAATTTAGGTAAAAAATTGCATCAAGCACACGGAATATATGAGATAAAAAATAGGTTTTAAGTGGGTGTAGAATGAGATTTTGCTATGACTTTAATGTGAATTGAATTAGTGATTTATATATACCTTTTCCTTCAAGTATTTGAAGGCCACCTTCTTATGCCCAGCTTCATATATGTTGCATTCAGAGTATATCTAAATACCAAGAAAAAAGAGTGAACACAAGTATCAATTGAAAGAAAAGAGAAAACATGTTATCTCTAACTCACCTCACACTCCACGCTTGCACAAACAGCATAAATTCCCCAGTCCCTTGTGTAATTATTATACAAATGTACTTTTGCAAATCTAACACGCGGATGTCTTTGCCTCGTCCCATGGAAGAAACAATGGTGGATCGTTACACGTATGCATCTGTCTCCCGTGTTGGAAGCGTCACCGCCTATGAGCATGGTTTTGTTATGATTCGCAAAGTGGCACCTGATCGAACGAACCAACACCAAGGTCAATAAAAGAACAAGAAACGAGTGGGGAAAATAGTATTTTCCGTCCTGTAAGTTATCCTCTTTTCACTTTTAGTCCTGTTTACTTTCACGAATTGAAAATAGTACCGTAACTATTAAAATACCAAACAACTAAAAGTTACAAGACTATTTTCAATTCGTAAACGTAGATAGGACTGAAATCAAAACAGGGGTAACTAACCTGACTAAATGAAAACTATTCTCCGTTTCATCATAAGTTTCACAATTGGTCGTAGCTAACCGAGACACGGTAATGTCAGTGCTCTCTCGGGTGATATCAATCAGTCCATCAGCATAATCACCAAGGGTACAACGATCTATCCAAATATGCTGTGATTTTGGCTTAATCTGAATGGCATCAACGTCATTTCCCCTGCCACCTTCGAGGATTAGATTGCTAATTATCACATGTCGACACTCCTTCAACCTCAAGCCACCTCTGCCCGTAAGTTTAATCCTTTGACCACGCCCGTCGATGGTCTTATAAGAGGATACATTCAAGTAAGACGAGAGTTCAATGGTGCCAGAAACTTCAAATATGATCCATAGGGGTTCCTTTTTACGGCAACCATCCCGGAGTGAGCCCGGCCCGTCATCTTGAATTTTGCATGTAAGAACACACTAAAGAGGTTACTGAGTATTAATTTTGTTTCAAATTCTTTTCCTACCCATTTCTTCCTAATTGTCAAAAATATGTGCTAGGGCTGTGGTTTGCATGGAGAAGTTGAAAAAGAAAAACACTTATCTAGGAAACTAATTACACTTTGAAAGTTGAGTATTCGACATTTTTGTAGGACAAATACTATATTTCCAATTTTTTGCAAATCAGGACTTTAGGCAAATTTGCTGGGCATATCTTAGACTTTAAAAAAGGATGGCAATTCCCTTTGTTTTGTCCAAAGTCCTTTTTTTTTTCAACAATTTGAAAGTTCGAAATTTGTCCTAAAAATATTAAAAGTTCAGTCTTTAAAATGCAATAAATTGCAAAGATAAATCTTATTTTTATAATTTATCCTTTTATGTTTTTAATTTAATACAATTCCAAAAATCAATAATATGAGGGTAAGGTATAACAAACTACCCCTGGTAGGAGTGAGTAAAATACAATCTGAAAAATATTTAAAATACCAATTTTTTCGATATATCGAAATTTCCAATATGATATGATATTGTACTGTATGTTCTTCCGTACAGCAACAATATATGTACATTTAATATTTTCAGTATTTTGGTACATATCCGAAAATACAAAAAAAAAAAATAACAGATATTTTTCAATATATTCGATGAAAAACATGTTTCTGTATTCAATATTTTTGTTATTACCCAATTTTGATGTAAAACAATGTGCTAAAAAGTGTGTTTTTAAAAACTAAAAGAAGTGTAGAATATATATATATATATATATTTTTTTAAGTTGGTAAGACCCGACTTATAAAAAAAAAGATTCTACATTTTTTTAAGTACTTGAATTGATATACCGATAACGCAATATTCGATATGCTAAAATTTTAGTACGTTACTGAAATGTATAAAATTTTATTTACCGAAATTTTTCATTCCCTTTTATAAAATATTTACAACTTTATTATACATAAATTAATTCTATAACACTATCATTTACTTAATTTCATTTTTAAAAAAAAAAGTCGTGTCCATTTCAAAAGAGTAATAATATAATTATCCAATTCAGAAATCAAAACAAATGTGAAAAAGCATAGGAAGATTGAAGAATAATTAATGATGATAAAGAAAAGCCGTGTTCTATCTAAGGCAGTATTAAAGCAAGAATGTTAGCTTACCATTTAGGGAGGTGACGCAGTAAACGTCGCCGTTTAGGCCGCCGACTGCGAAACGTCCGAAGCCCTCAGCTTGCCCTGCCAGACCCCTCAGGCTGGAATCCACGTGCTCGTACAGCCCCATGAACGATGATGAATTTCTCAAATGGGTTTGCAAATTCAGAATGTGGGGTTTTGATTTATACCTTCCTTCTTAATTATGGATTTGAAGAAACCGCCACGGAATCGAAACTGAATGGATGTGCTCATTAATGGTGAAACTTGAGGGGAAAAATTATGTCTGATTTTATATTTTATAAAATGATTCCAATTGAACTTTGAATTGGGATTTTTTATTTATTTATTTATTTATTTATTTGTGGTTAGAGAGTGCAACAACGTTTTGTCTCTGTTGATGTAGGTGGGGGCCGTGCCGACAGTCCACTGCAACTGCCTTTGGAATGACAATTGTGCGGATTTAAATTTGAACCCAAACGACATAACAAATCCGTAAATAATACTCCCCCTCTTCCATCGGAATATACACACTGACACACTTTCTTTATTCGGACGTCCCATATAAATTTGCACGCTATTAAAAAAAGAAAACATTGATCGTGTACACTCACAAACTTATACACATATTTACCTATATACTATTACTTTATATATAAATTTTTTTTTTTTTAAATGTGCCTTCCCTTATGGTGCAAATTCTTATTAAACGGAGGGAGTATATATATATAATTTTAAACATTGGAATTTGATATTTTGAAACTTATGATAAACTATGCTATTGATGATATGTTTTTGTGGGATGAATATGAAAGAGTGAAATATAACTTTAGAGAAAACAACTTCATTATAAAATGTTTTTCTTTTAAAAGGAAGACATCCTACGGTTGATTCCACTGTGAAAAATAATATTCATTTACATATTTTATTCGATAAAATTTTGTATAAAAATTGTTCACTGTAAATTTATTTAAAAATTATGTTAAAATATCAAATATTTAATCAAGAGTTTGAAAAGTCTCATTAAGAGTATAAAAAATTAAGATCAGTGGTGTTATCTTTTAATTACTATTTTTTATTTTGTTGACTCAATTTTTTTTATACTATTTGAGCTTTTTTTTTTTTTTTTTTTGTTTTACATATAATTTTGAATAATATAATTACGTAAAAAAATATTGATTCAAGTTATAATAGTTTAATACATAAGTCATAATAATATATTTAATTTAAATCGACTGAAATATTATATTTAAATGTTTAATAAATAAGATTCGGTTCGTAGATTTGAGAATTTGCTAGTTGAATTCGCCGAATTATAGACAGGTTCGCCACGTGAAGAATTCAATACACGAATTCAAGAATTATCTTTTTTAACAAATGGGTAAATTCAATACTGTATTATTATAATAATATTTTGAAGAATCCATGTAACACGGTAGACAAGTCTATAATTTACTGGTTTTGTTAACATTGTTTATTTTTTAAAATATATTTATTATTACCCCTTATAATTTCACCATTAAAAAATACTCCCTCCGTCCACAAAATTTATGCTCACATTTTTGCACGTGGTTTAATGCAATATGTCGGAAGGTATTATGAGATATTATGAGGTCCGTTTTGAGTAAAGAAAATATTTATGGAAAGTACATATGATATACTTTTCATAAATATTCTTTTTATTCAAAACAGACCTCACAATATCCCGTAATACCCTCTGACATATTGCATTAAACCACGTGCAAAAATGTGAGCATAAATTTCGTGGATGGAGGTAGTAATTGAAAATTGAGCGCATCATGCGCGGCGGCGCCAACAGGCTATTCTCCACCGAACCTTTTGAATTCATTTTCTTACTCCTTCGCATCTCCACCTCTACTGTGTCACCGCCGCCGTTCTGCCTGTCACCTAATCAGTTCATCCAACAAGAAAAAATGATGTTTAATTAGCAGAGAATACCAGCTGAAAAAGAGAAGACTTTGTTCAACAATGGCTTCCAACAGTGAAGGTACGCATCACTTATCGGTCATGTTAGATGAATAAAGTTAAATTTCTTGTTAATAATGAGTTAGTTGTAGATCTACATGAATTATTTCAGAGAGCTTGAATTGCTGGAACAATATACACAAATGTATGTCTGTTTTTTCAATTTTGTGTTCTTAAGACTCCGATTTCGAATTAAAAAACGTTTTCCTTTAATTTTCAGTTTACATTCAGAAAAATAACCGCTATGTCCCTTAATGTGGTGATGATAATTCTGTTAAACAGGCGTACGAGATCCCGAAGCCCCTTCGCCGTCGCCTTCACCTTCACCGCGAGCGCCACCACTGGTAATGTCCAGTTCGAGCAATTCATTAGCCGCTTCAAATTCCGGCAAAGCGTCGGTGGTTTCAACCTCCGGAAAAGCCCTAGTACTGTCACATTCCGGAAAATCAGGAAGAAGAAGTATGTGAAGCAGGTAACGGGTCCGCACAACGACACGGAGCTCCATTTAGCAGCTCCGAAGGGTGATGCGGCGGCGGTGAGGCAAATACTAGGGGAGAACGATGAGCAAATTCTTAAGACGTTGAGTGGAGCTGAATTTGATGCTGAAGTTATGGAGATCAGAACGGCTGTGGCGAATGAGGTCAACGAATTGGGGGAAACTGCGATTTTCACTGCAGCTGAGAAAGGATTCATTGGTATAGTGAAGGAGTTGTTGCCTTTTACGATGGATGAAGGGACTGGCTGAAGAACAGGACAGGTTTTGATCTGTTGCAGATTGCTGCGAATCAAGGCCCTCATGGTAATTGAACTCTCTGTCTCTGTCTCTCTGTACATAGTTTTAAATGATTGATCTGTTTTTATGAAATCTGATCAATGTGGATTATGATCATGCTATGTGTATTATCGAGTTGGAATGTTCTTTTTCCGTGAAAATAATTCATGGAGTTTTCTTTGTGGTTGTGTGTTTATGTTCTTGCATTGTCCCATAGTGAGTGATTCACTAAATGTAAGTAAGATATTTGGTTATTGAATGAGTTAGGGCTTGCATTTTACTATAATTATGACTAAGCAATAGTTTTCTTGTTTCAAGGGGATGAGATAATAATCGCTAGTTAACATGTAAGAACTTGTGATCAATTATAGATATTGTTTAACCGAGTACTTCAATAACAGAAGCATGCAACACATTGAATGCTTTAGCATAATACTTTGTATCTCAAGGGTGTTTGGTTCAAAATCTTAAATGGAAATGACAATGAGCTTTTTCATTTCCCTCTAGGTTGTCTAGTGTTTATCTAATTTTGAAGTAAAGGGCAAAAAAATAATTGTCAGTTGAGGTATAGTAGAATGATTGAGGAAAAGTGACTATAAAAAATGCGATGATTAATCGAAATGGGGAATGATTAACTTAGTTTGAGTCTCATTATCCCGTAAGAAGTATGATGAAGGTGAATTGGTCATCTTTTATTCTCATTAACCATCACAATTATCATGTTCGTTCTCAGTACCATTTCTATTAAGAAATTTTGAACCCAGTGCCCCCTTACTTTGTAACATTGCAAATCAATCCAATAACTTTGGATTCTAAGCAGCTGTAGTGTGTCCTTCCTACCTTTGATGCTAAGTAGGCTTTTAGCTGTTGTGAATGAATTGCTATCAAAGGATCCCAGTTCGGTAGTCCAAGATCCAATGGTAAAAATGTGTTGCATTTCTAGCTCGTCATGGCCATGTGGATATTGTGAAAGCATTGCTTGAGAAAGAGCCTCAGTTGACCAGGAGAACTGATAAGAAAGGACAGACTGCATATCACCTGGCTGTTAAAGGCGTTAGTTCTGCTGTGGTTAAGTTGCTTCTAAAGGCAGATGCAGCAATTGTGATGCTTCCTGACAAATTTGGCAACACATATAGCCACCAGAAAGAAACGTGCTGAGGTATATACTGTTTAACTTCACTTATTGTCCCACTTTTTATGATTTTGTGATGCATCCATCATGATTTCTTCCTAAATATTCATTTTGAAGTGTATCATTTTGCATAAAACCAGGTTAATTGTTTTGACCGAGCATGGTAGAGAGAATTCTGATATATGCTTCAGTGCGAAACGGGATCATGATACAAGAAATCTAAGAGGTTCAAATATTTACAACATGAATGGTAATTGGAATCATAATATAATACGAGTGATCTTAACATGATAGATACACCTAGCAGCCCTTTTCCTCTCTCTTTGATATGCAACTGATATATTTGGATACTTGGGATCTAAAATGGAATTCAGTGGCGCTTGGTTCAAAATTCTTCTATGCTAATGATAAGGAACTTGGGGTAATTGTGGAGGTTAATGAGAATAAAATATGATTTATTTCCTTTCCTCAGACTTTGTACGGGTAATGAGACTCAAAGAAGTTAACCATTAACATATTTTGATTAACATCCCCTAATATAATCATTTATCCTCGACCAATTTTACTATTTCTCAACCATCATTTTTTGTTACCTTGTTCCAAAATTAGAGCCTTCAGAGCAACCCTTCCTCCAATATAGCCCTTTCATTATGACGGCGTAGAGGAAAAATATATTTATGTTACCGTTTCCATGGAAGAATATGAAGCAAGGACCTCATTAAGCAGTTCAATATTTTCCTTTTACCATCAAAACATGCATTTTAATTGTATGAGATTAGTGCAGATTGTGCATGAGTTCTTACTGCTTTGAGACACAAATGTCAACTCACTGACAAGAGACCACAAAACAGCTCTCGACATGGCTGAAGCACTCCCTCTCTCCTCAGAAAAAGTGGAAGTTAAAGAGTGTTTATCTCGTAATGGTGTGGTCAGAGCCAATGAACTGAACCAGCCTCGTGACGAGCTTCACAAAACCGTCTCAGAGATCAAGAAAGGAGTGCACATGCATACAGCTCGAACAAGCCCGTAAAACAAACAAAAACACGAACGGCATAGCAAAGGAAACTGCACAGAGAAGGCATAAACAATGCAACTAATTCTGTCACGGTGGCTTTTGTTGCCATATTCACCCTCCCTGGTGTGATGGTAAGCAGCCCGGCCTTCAAGGTGTTGTTCGTCTCTAATGCTCTGGCTCTCTTCACTTCATTAGGTGTTGTGGTGCAGATTACGGTGGTGAGAGGGGAGAGATGGGTTAAGGGGGTGATCAATAAGTTGATGTGCATGGTTGGCCTCCGTTTGCACGACCGGGGCATTCGTTTCTAGTCATGGGGAGGCATCATAAGTGAGCTGCAATTCTTGTTACTGTGATAGCTAGGGGGAGTTACTATATATGGGTGGGGTTATAAGTGCTAAGACGTGTTATGTGGTGAAATCGAGAAGGATAAGAGGATCGTTGCATTTTCTGATACTTAATTAGAAACAAACCCTATATTATATATGCTAGTAGTATTTGATTTGATGCATAACATGAGTTTTCAGCAATGGGTAGTCTCACAGTGATGGATGTTTTAACACTGCCTACTAATTTAACCTTAGAGATTTTTTTGCCTCATGCTTTGATTAGAATCATGAGTAGGTTATTTTGATCCTTGTTATAGAGTAGAGACTATCCTTAATTTGCATCGATTTCTCTACGATTTTTTTAGGTGAGACAGAATTAGTTTATTCATGACATTAGAGTTTTGAGTGATGCCACTTGAAATGTGAAACTTAATTTCTACATTTGACAACTCTGCAAAATTTAAATTTTATGTCTTAAGTTGCTGACATTATATGTATTAAACTAGTAGGCTACATTTGTTTTGGAATTTAGGTGTACAAAAATAGCCATTACTTTAAAATTAAATGAATGTCAAAATTTCGATGATAAATAAATTTTGTTTTGTTTTATATTTATTTTAATGTATAGTGCAAGAGTAAAGCAAGAAAAAGAATGAGTTCGAAAAAAGTGATGATATGAATAGAGAATGAATGAGAAAAAAAAAATTGTATTGGAGAGTGTTGTGAAAATGTCCGAGAATGAATCGAAATCAATAAGACTTGAAGTTTTCAGAGCAATTGGAAGAACTTGCCGGATGAACACACTCAACAAAAATAAACAGGAAATCTGAAGAACAAAGCAATTTACGTGGTTCGATCAAATTGATCTACGTCCACGGATGGGTTGGCTCACTTCACTAATCGATGAATAATGTTTACAGAATACAAGATTTCTCTCTTTAAGATTTAGAATGAAGCACTCTCTGAAAAAACTGGAATGAATACATATTTATATAGATCAGACCCTTAACCGCCTTTGAGCTCTTAACCAATCAACGAGATTTGTATGGTTATAACCGCCTTGAATAACTGTTCCGGCGTCCAATGAGATTGCTCCGCCAGCTGCCCAAATAACCGACTTTATCACTCTGGTGAAGTGGCCTTTGCCATGCTCTGTTTTCATAACTGTCAGCTCAGGATCGCCTTCATGCTGAGTGACTCAGGGAGTAGGTGATTCTCAGCTCAGGATGATCTCTCAGGATTTGCCTTCAGTTCTACTGAGTCTTCAGTGTCTTCACTGATCTGACCACTCAGGATGACATTCAGGATGAGTGTCAGGATCAGAACACTCCTGACTCAGGACCAAGTCTTCGCTCAAGCTCAGGATGCTTTCCTCAGGAATATTCCTCTGGATCCAATACTCAGGATCAGGATTCCTGACTAATCTTCAGTACTCAAACTCAGCTTATCTTTACACTTAACAATTCGCCACCTTAAAGTAAGTGAGTTTCCCCCATTCCGCACTCCACCTCAGGACCTAGCTCATGGTACATCCCATGACCGCAGCTTGATCAGCTCCAAGCAATATCTGAATTTGGAAATAGGTAAGACCTTAGTCAGCATATCCGCAGCATTGTCCTCGGTGGAAACCTTCTGCACTGAAATCACTTTCTTTTCCACCACATCTCTCACAAAATGAAGTCTG
This sequence comes from Prunella vulgaris, assembly GCA_026898435.1. Classification (NCBI taxonomy): domain Eukaryota; kingdom Viridiplantae; phylum Streptophyta; class Magnoliopsida; order Lamiales; family Lamiaceae; genus Prunella; species Prunella vulgaris. Next base: position 36,482 of record JAPKLY010001690.1, read on the forward strand.
ACATCAATATGCTTTGACCTTTCATGAAAGACTTGATGCTTTGTCACACTGAACTGCAACTTCCTTTTGTCTGATTCCAAATTCTTTAATCATACCCTTGAGCCACATCGCTTCCTTCACTGCTTCAGTCATCGCAATATACTCAGCCTCAGTAATTGAGAGTGCCACTACTGACTGGAGTACTGCTCTCCAGCTGATTGCTATACCATATAATGTGAACACATATCCTGATAAGGATTTCCTCGTATCAATGCTTCCAGCATAATCTGAGTCCACATATCCCTGAAGTGGTTGAGTGCCTCCTTAGTCTTCTCGAAGAGTAACCCCAGATTCTCAGTTCCTTTTAAGTATCTCATTATCCACTTAAAAGCCTCCCAGTGTGTCTTTCCCGGATTTGTCATAAATCTACTGACCACACTGACTGAATGTGCTAAATCTGGCCTGCTGCACACCATAGCATACATTATGCTACCTATCCCATTTGAGTAAGGGATTTTACTCATATGTGTCTTCTCTTCTTCTGACTTCGGACACTGACTTGATGTCAGTTTGAACTGTTGACCAAGGGGTGTAGATACAACTCTGGCTTCATGCATGTTGAACCTCCTGAGTATCTTCAGGATGTAATCCTTCTGAGTTAAGAACAACCTCCCTTTGTCCTTATCTCTGATAATTTCCATACCCAGTATCCTCTTAGCCATACCCAGATCCTTCATGTCAAATGTGCTACTCAGTTTTACCTTCCATCTCTGAATTCTTTCAGGACTCTTGCTTGCAACCAACATGTCATCCACATAGATCAGCAGATATGTGAGTACTTCCTTCTCTTGTTTTTCAAGATAGACACAACTATCATACCTGCATCTTGTAAAGCCTATGGAGATCATAAAACTATCAAACTTCTTGTACCATTGCCTCGGACTTTGATTCAGTCCATACAATGATTTCTTCAGTAGACACACCTTATCCTGATTCCCAGGTAGAATAAAACCTTCAGGTTGTTGCATGTGTATAGTTTCTTCCAGGTCTCCGTGTAGAAAGACTGTCTTGACATCTAACTG
>JAPKLY010001691.1:13630-37503 GCA_026898435.1 Prunella vulgaris
CTTATACATCATCATTATTATTATTCTTAAGATATATTACAAAGATATAGGCCTAATATCAATTTATATTTAAGTAGTATCAACATTAGTATTATAAAGTGCTAGTGTTCTATTGATAGTGGTACTAGTGTTCATTCTAATTGAATTACCAATCTTCATAGTGTGAAACACTTAAACAAATATAAATATCAGTTATACATCATCTTTATTATTATTCTTAAGATATATTACAAAGATATAGATCTAATATCAACTTACATTTAAGTAGTATCAACATTAGTACTATAAAGTGCTAGTGTACTATTGATAGTGGTACTAGTGTTCATTCTAATTGAATTACCAATCTTCATAGTGTGAAACACTTAAACAATATAAATATCTATTATACATCATCATTATTATTATTCTTAAGATATATTACAAAGATATAGACCTAATTCAATTTACATTTAAGTAGTATCAACATTAGTACTATAAAGTGCTAGTGTACTATTGATAGTGGTACTAGCGTTCATTCTAATTGAATTACCAATCCTCATAGTGTGAAACACTTAAACAATATAAATATTACTTATACATCATCATTATTATTATAATTCTTAAGATATATTACAAAGATATAGACCTAATATCAATTTACATTTAAATAGTATCAACATTAGTACTATAAAGTGCTAGTGTACTATTGATAGTGGTACTAGTGTTCATTTTAATTGAATTACTAATCTTCATAGTGTGAAACACTTAAACAATATAAATATAACTTATACATCATCATTATACAAAATTACATTTATATTTTTTAAAATTACATTATACATTCCGAAATTTAAAAAGAGCAGTTAAGAATTCAAAAGTATAAATAAAACAAAAATAATTTAAAAACAATTACGTAGCAAAGTAAAGGAAGAGAAGAAATAATATTTAGAACCGATTGACTAGGTCTTCTTTCCATGTGTGAATCGGAATTTGATCAATGAAATTAGACTGAATTTTTTGAAATATTAATGAATTGAAAATTTATCTATAAATCATTTAATTACAAATTATCTTTAAATCTCATATTGATCGTGGGTTTTATAGCTTTTAATTACAAATTTAATATAGAATTAATAAAATAAATAATTATTTATGCGTACTAATAATCTATTTTTGAATCTAAAAAAAATAGTAATCACCATCCATAAATCTCGGCCAACTAAATCCCACTCACTACTCATTTTAAAATTATATATATTATAAATTTCAAATTAAATTTTTTTTTAAAAAAAATTCAAATTAATTCAACACATTCGTATGAATTAAAATAAAAAAAATTGACATATTCGTATTCAAATTAAAATTAAAAAAATTCAACACATTCGTATGAATTAAAATTAAAAAAATTCAACATATTCAAAATTTGAAATTAAAAATTATTTGAAAAGATAAAAACAATATCAGTCAAATTTAAAACTTTGAATAATTTGAAAAAATATATACGTGTAAACTGAACACAATTAAATAGGATTTATTTGTCGTGTGTGTGTTTGAAATCTAAAAAAAATTTGATGAAATTTGAAATTTAAAATGATTTTAATTATTTGCAGAAACAATATGTTTTTTTAAATATATACTTAAAAAATCTTAGAATTAATAATTAAAAAAAATAATTATGATGTTTAATAATTAGATACTAGTAATTATGATGTTTAATAAAATGTAATATGTTATTGGGATAAGAAAACCGCCGCATGCATGTTGCATTAATTGAGTAGTGGTTAATGGAGATTAGTAATGGGAGAATTTGGCAGTAAAATAATTTGGAGCCAAAATAATAAAGGGTAAAACTGTAATTAACATTTTTTATTTTATTAATATTTTTTTTTAATTCTGCCCTGAGCAGATTCTGCCCATTTAGTAGCCCCCTAAAATAAAAGGATATAGAATAATGTGTTTTTTTTTTATTTGTTCCATAAAAATTTGCATATTCCCAACACATAAATATTACTTTAAATCCTTCCCTTAAAATCTCTACCCCACAATCTTTATCCTATATATTCTATTCATTACACTTTTTTGAAATAAACATGCTCCCAAAAATATTGCAGACTTTTGCAGAATGGATGTAGTATTATAATAAAAAAAAAATAGGGTTAGTCACTCTAAGATACAATATAGCCTTATGTTTCATCCTAAGAACATTACTCTTCCAAAAATTACCCTCAACTTCGAAAAGTACAAATATACTTCCTAAACTACCCCTAAGTTGAAAAAGTGGGGGTTACCTCTCCTCTGACAGAAACGGCTGACTCCTATGTCAATTCGGTGTCATTTCCTCTCTCTTCTCTCATTTCAAATTTCAGCATCCACAAATTTCCTCTCTCCTCTCTCCTTTCAAATTTCAGCATCCTCAATTCAACCGGCCATGGTCCCAAAGTTTCTCCTGGAGTGTGGGCTGCCGATCTGTTGGTGCGGCGACGACGACGCTTGGCGGCGTGGCTGGTCCCAAAGTTTCTCCCGGAGCGTGGGCTGCCGATCTGTTGGTGCGACGACGACGATGCTTGGCGGCGTGGATGGTCCCAAAGTTTCTCCCGGAGCGTGGGCCGCCGATCTGTTGGTGTGGCGACGACGACGCTTGGCGGCGGCTTCGACTAAGATCGCGGTGGCTCTGGTTTCAACCATTAATTTTGCCCAAACGATGTACTAGCAACCCGACGCCCGTCCAGATCATGAGCTCCATCGCGACAATCGATGCACATGTGTTTCTTCTTTTCCGGCAAAGTGGCGGCTTCTTTTCGGCGGTATAGACGGATGAAGGTGGATATGCTGTGGCTTTGAGAGAGAGAACATTTTTTTTTGGAATGCAGCTGTTATGCTTTTTCGTTGTTGATTTGATGAAAGATTAAGATGCTGAGACAGCAAAGAAGTTATTTCCTTAGATTTATGCTTGATTTACTCTCTTAGTTATTTTTCCTTAGTTATTTCCTTAGTTATTTCCTTAGATTTATGCTTGATTTACTCTCTTATTTGCTTGGTTGTGTAAACAAAGATATAAGGCTGCTAACACATTTTTTATGGATATTATTCTTCATTCCTTAATTATTCCCAGTATGTTGCATTCTCTGCAATTATTCTTCATTCCTTAATTCTGCTTGTTTTTTGCTACAAAAATGTGTAAATCAACTAAATATTTTCCTTTATTTTGCTTGGTTTTTTTTATTTAGTACACATAATTTTTTTATTTATTTGGGCACTATAAATTTAAACTTGTAAAAAAACTGCAGTTGAACTTATCAATTAATAAATTCAACTTTTATTTTATTTTTGGAACTTATGAATATTCCGTAAAAACAACTTAAAAATTCTAAATTAAAAAATAACTAATAGTTGAATTTATAAAAAAATTTAGAGAAAAAAATTTGTAATTGAACTTTAAGAGAAAATGAAATTGAACTACAGCTAAGAATGTTGGAACTTTTACTTTTGTTTTGGAACTTGTAAATATAACATTTTTATAACTAACAATATAACTGAAATTCCAGTGTATTTTAATAAATAATTATAATTATTATTAATTAAAATTAACCACAAATATTAATCGAGGAGAAAGAAGGGAGGAGAGAAAAGAGAGGGGAAAGGAGAGGAGAGAGGATAGAGAAGAGAGGTGAGAGGTGAGAGGAGAGTGAGAGGGGCACGATGGAAGGGGAATTTGTGGACATTTTTTTCTTTATGAAAAGACATTATAGAGAGGAAATGATAGCAAGGAGGGGTGGTGCGTTTAGGGGTGGTGTAGGAAAACCTAGAAAACTAGGTCAATGGGTGGAGGGTAATTTTTTAAAAGGTAATGATCTTAGAGCAAAAATTGTATAAAGTTAGTATCTTAGAGACAATTTCCCAAAAAAATATTAAAAAGTAAAACACAAGTTACCAAAAAGAAAAAAGGAATGTTTATAATAAGATTGATAAATATAAATATTCTATAAATGAATGGAGAAAGCACTGAAAGTCGGTAAATTTATTTAATTAGGGATATTTTGAAGTTAGTTTATTAAAATGGGGTGAAAATAAATTTCTTTAGCAATATAAAGCCAGTCGGGTGTGGAATTTTCGACTGGAAATCCAGTAGTTATCACAAGCACCGACTGGTGACATGTGTGTACTTTGTTTGACTGCAGGGTCTATTTTGTGAAGCGTGTCCAGTTGGTTCTAACAAAACCGACTGGAAGAGACATCATCATTTCCATGGTGTGGCTTTATCAGATTGATATCAGTAGCAATTTTCACTTTACTATCACATGGGACAGTTGAAAGGGTGTTGGATATAATGCGCAGACCTTGTGTTGAGCATGATCATCGGATTTCCCTTCCCCTGTATATATATGCAATGCACTCTTAATTCCAAAAAAAAAAAAGAATTAACACAAGTATATAATTTTTTTGTATTTTATTGAGGGGTAGTGCAATCACCAAGCCATGCATTCAGGGGTGAACCTATGTAGTCCATGGAGGTGGCCATGGCCCCCCTCCAAAATTTTGCTCTATATGTATGTATATATGGTTGAGCATGCATAGTAACTAGGATGAATATATTAAATATATAATGAGACATGAGGTTACAAAAGAATGAGGTTTGATATGTGCCTCAAGATGGACCATTGTCTATCATCATTTAATTTGTCCATTTAATTTAATAAGGTATAAAATATATAAGTACATGATATATTATATAATATAATCAGCATATTATAAATTTATAATACACATCTTAGTTTTTTTTTAATTCTTTCAATTTCTTTTGAGGTTTTATTTTTTTTAATTCTCGTATTTATTTTTATTTTATTATATTTTTGAAAAAATTAAAATAATATTTCATTATTAATGGCATTTCTCTTATTTAAAAATAACCTTAATTAATTATGTTAACGAAAATATAATCTTTAAGAGTGTTGGGGCAATATAAATTATTAAAAATTTACTTTTGTCGATTATGGTTAATTTATTCACGATAAAATTCAAAATATTTCAATTTTTGAACAATACATAGTAAATTTAATAATATCATATATTATGAAGATATCATTGGCCCCCCTCATTGGCGAATCCTGGTTCTGCTCCTGCATGCATTCATCTTCTTTGTGCGCCTCAGAGAAGGAGAGCGAGAGAATTGACATAATATTACTGTGTATATGAAATAAATGGTTGTTCTTCAGTATTAATTGTTTATAATAGTAGATTTTTTATTAAATATGACAAACTTTTAGAATTGTGATAGATATTATTAAATTTAAGATAATTAAAAATTAATAGAATTGTGATAGATATTATTAAATTTAAGATAATTAAAAATTAATAGATTAAATATAAAGTTTGTTTAATTGGAGTAGATCTAGGAGGAATTATGGGCGGTTTTCTTTTTCTTTTTTCTAAATAAAAAATCATATGTTAATAATAAGATTATTTGTTTAAAAAATTAAATGAAGTAAAAATTTAAAAAGCATATATGTATAATTAATTTTAGATAAGATCAATCTATTCTAATTTATATTGATAGAATTGGTTAATTAATAAAAGAAATGAAAATAGTCAATAATTTTTAAAAATTAAATTTTGATTAATTCCACTCCACGTTCCACCATCGACGCTCCACGTTCCAAAAATAAAAATTTATCAAAATTTTTTACTACTTCCAAAATCAAATTTTAATTTTTAAAAATTATTGAATACTTTATTTTTTTTATTAATTGATCAATTCTATTAATTTAAATTAGAATAGATTGACCTTATCTAAAATTAATTATACATATATGTTTTTAAAATTTTACTTCAATTAATTCTACAATTTAAAAAAAATGTTCGGGTATTATTCTTTGAAAAAATGTCCGGTATAATTCTACAAGTTAAATCTTTACTTTATTTAATTTTTTAAACAAATATTCTTATTATTAATATATGATTTTTTATTTAAAAAAAAAAGAAAGAAAAAAGAAAACCGCCCATAACTCCTCCTTAATCTACTCTAATTAAACAAACTTTATGTTTAATTTATTAATTTTCAATTATCTTAAATTTAATAATATCTATCTTAATCCTAAAAGTTTTTCATATTTAATAAAAAATCTACTATTTTAAGATTGACGAATAATCAATCTCATTTCAAAATTTCTTCTCTCTCTCTCATTAAAATATTTTGCCATTTCACAAAAATAAATAGAATATGTTGGTGAAAAAATCAATACTGAAGAACAATCATTTATTTCATATGCACAGTAATATCATGGTATTCACTCTTTCTTTGAGGCGCACAACAAAGATGAATGCATGGCTTGGTGATAACATTTCCTCTCCAGTCTATAATGTCACAGTCAGTCTTGCATACCATACACTACCCCTCAACAAAATACAAAAAATTCATATACCTTATGTTAATTCTTTTGTTTATTTTTTTTAAAAAAAATTTGAATCAAGAGTGCATTGCATATATAGGGGAAGGGAGATCCGATGATCATGCTCAACACAAGGTCTGTTAAAGTGAAGGCTATTACAAATAATGATGTCTCTTCTAGACGGTTCTAACAGAATCGACTGGACACGTTTCCCAAAATTAGCCCCTCAGTCAAACAAAGCACACACACGTCACCAGACGGTGCCTGTGATACAGACTGGATTTCCAGTCGGAATTCCCAGACTCTTCTGACTTTATATTGCTAAATGAATCCATTTCCACCCGATTTTAATAAACAAAATTGAAAACATCTCTACTTAAATAAATTTACCCTGAAAGTCAATTGTGTTTAAAAGAAATTCAATTTAGTTTCTTTATATAAATTAAGAGTCTCTTTCTTGTGCACTTGATCTGGTAATGTGGATTAATATATTAGGTGTGCGAGTTCTATACAAACTAGCTCCTAGTTCAGTGGTGATGACTACCCTCAATTTGTTCGAGACCAGTGATTCACAAAATTTACACTAATTACAAATTGGTTCTGTGCAGAAAAAAATGCTTCTGTGCATGAATTTTTTTTTTTCTGTGCAAATATTGTGAACCAATTTGTAAATATAGTAACTTTTTTGAACCAATATGCAAATGCCCTATTAAACTTTGACTGTGTATAATTGTTAACTTTTCAGTGTATAGTAGTGTAATTTTAAATGTGTAGTAGTGTAACTTTTCATATGCATTATTCTTTAATCTATTGAACTCTCATATAAAAACTGACATCTATTTTCAGGCATAAATCTATTGGATTTGAAGATGTTCATTTAGACATTTCAAAAACACATAATAGACATATACAAAATAGATGCTTTAGGCAAAAGCTACACTCCCACTTGAAAAAGCGAATATCAAAATTGTGAAATGCAGCAAAGAAACTGAAACTAAAATGCTGACAACAAAACTATTTCATTCCCACGAGGTACAAAAGAAAGTTATTTCATTGGCATCGAAATAAAAAGCTTAAAAATTGCTAGTTTTTACGTTCAAAAATTTCACAAGCACCTAGGGTGAAAACTACAGAGACTCGTAATGTTCATACACCAAGGAAGAACTTCCCGGAGCTCCTCTAGAGGCGTGTCACATGACATTCTTTTTCTCCTTCTCATAGCTACACTACCCACTTATGTGGAGGGCATTCCCTCCCCCACCTCCTCATTCTTCAGCCCGGATATATCCGCCTTGAACACATGGCCCTGACGTCTCCTTCCAATCGATGTGGGTGGCTAAAAATGGTGATATTTCATTGCCGCTGCTGAGCTGCCAACCCGCGGAGGGTCCCACACATCGAGGAAGAAGGGTCAAAGGCGCTGCTGTTGGTCCCTTATAAGTGGTGAATGTCTAGATGGGGGGTGAATAGACCTTCAAAAATAAATTTTAAACTTTTTAAGAAATGAGATACTAGAACCTTCAAGTACCTTATATAAGTTTAAAATAACAAGCTACAAGTGCTTTGGAAAACAAAGGTTACAGCTGTAGACTATGAAGTTTACAAATGCAAAGTTTCAAAACTTTTAAAATAAAAACAAACACCTTGTAGATGATATCAGAGGGGTTTTTACACTTGAGAGTGTATTAAAAACCCTCTAAATGTGCAGCAGAAAAATAGTGTAAGTGTTAATGAAAAACAATATGGAAAAATGTAATTCACAATTGAGTGACTAGAGAGTCTACAACTGTAGATTCCAGTTCCTTGTGAAACACAAAGTTTTATGCAGTTTTAAAGTAATGATGAATGTAACAATTTGTAAATGTGCAGTAAACAAAAATAATAAATAAAGTAATATAAATAAGAATAGTAGGGTTTATAGTGGTTCAGAGACTATGAATAAGACCTCCTACATCCACTGTTACACCACTTAGGTGCCAAATTCAATAAGACAAGATCACAAAGATCGATTACAAGTATTTTCCCCTTAGAAATAGATCTCACAAAGATTTCTAATCTAAATAAAAAAAATACTTAACCTATTCACTCAGAATAAATAAACTCACTAAGAATTTCAAATACCTCACAAAGAGAAATCTACATAAAGTAGAACACAAATAAAATGTGTGAGGGAACAACAACAAAAATGTGATTCTCTCGAAGAAATCCTAACCAACTATCCAATGACTCACAAAGGAAAATATATCTGATGAACTCTCCCAAAATATGTTTGATGTAGTTTTGCTCAGAATGAATGCTTGCTTGCTCGAGTTGTTGTTCTTGCTTCCTATGAAATCCTCTTCTAGTTATAGTGGAAGAGGTGTGTTTTATCTGTTAGGAATTAAAAAAAAAATTGAATTATGGATAAGGCTCCTCTTTCTTTCTATAAATTTCCACATGTGTGAGGTGGTCCTCCTTCTTCACACAAAATAGTACTTGGTGTACTATTTATCTTTATCCTCAGAATCTGGTTCAGCCTTTAAATTAATCTTCATTAATCCTCTAGACTTTAGAATAAAATCTTCCTTAACTACTCCTTAGTGAGTGCAAGATTGATTCACTAATATAAGTTATAAGTGTCTTGTTAATTTCTTGATTTAATGATCATGTACTCTAATATTCCAACGGTCTTCATGACTATAGGTTTCCTTGATCTTTGCAACTTCAACTCCTGCAAATTCAATTCTAGCTGTAGGAACAACTTTACAGCTGCAAGGTCTTGTCCAACTGTAGGTTCATCAACTCTGCAGTTGTAGACTTTCCTTTTACACTATAAATTCCTTAGCTCTTAGGATTAACCTGAAAAGTTAGTATATGTACAAGAATATATATGTTTTGCTATCATCAAAATCTAATCAAATTAAGGAATAAACAATTTCCCCCTATTTTGATGATGGTAAAACACTATGCAATACAAAAATTAAATATGCAGTAGCAATGAGATATTGCTAACAAATATGCAAAGAGATGATAAAAGCAAGTAAATAACATAGTAAAGCTGCAATAAATAAAAATGTTCAGATATAGGTTACAAAGTTTAGATAGACTAAAAACTAAAAAGTTTTAAGGTCTTCATCTCCTTATGTGTTTGGAATCAGCATCCTTCTCTTCTTCATCTTCAAAACTATCAGACTCAGGTCTGACTGGTATGATTCCTTAAGAGTTCAGCTTCTAATTTCTCTCATCTTCTTCCTTGTACTGAACCATGATCTTCAGTATATACTCATTAAACATTTCTTCTTCATTCTTAGATTTGAATTGTCTCCTTGCAGGTGCTCTCATTCTCTTAGCATTTTTCCCTTAAATCAAGAATGCATAATCACATGTTTACAAATTACCATTTTCCTTCAAATCCTTGAACTTTTGGTACTTATCCTTCTTCAGTTTGATCCTCTTCAACACTAAATGCATGTCTTTTATGGCTTCAAATTCTTCTCATAAAATTTCAAAGTGAGTTTTCACTTCATTTTGCATCTTCTTGTTCTCAGTATCTTCTTCTGGTGTCACCTGTCTCGATGATTGAACATTCAATGGTTCTAAAATTCTTTGCTCTCTTTTATTCCTTTGATACTCCTTTACTGTTAGTACCTTGTTTGATTAGATTTTGATGTGTGCAAAACATACTCTTTGATATATGGTTTACTAATCTTATTTGTGAATTTAGAAAGCTAAGGAATTTACAGTGTAAAAGGAAAGTCTCACTACAGGAAATCACACATTCCGTGATGAAATTTTGTGTGATGACACAAAATTCATCACAATATCACAATATGTTACCTAAAAGTGACAAATTTAATTTTCGTCACCAAAAAGTGAGAATTCGTGACGTTTTTTTTTTTTGTCACCACTGGTATTTTTTCGTCACTAATTCGAAATTTTCCTGACAAAAATAAGAAATTCGTCACAATAAACTTTGGTGACGATATTCATAATATTTAGTGACGATATTCAACATCATGAAAAATAGTATTTTTGTGACAACTATACGCTTTGTCATTAATTATTCAAAAGAATTGGTGAAGCACTTAATTCCTCACACTATTATTTGGTGACGATTGTCATTGTAATTAGTGACGATCATAGTCATCACATAATATATTATATTAATGACAATTTTATGTTTCGTCGCTAATTGTTCATAGTAATTAGTGACATATTCTTTCGTCACCAATATTGATATATAGTGACGATTAATAATCTTTTTTTAATGACGCACTTACTTTGTCAATATTATTCGGTGACGATCTCAATTTTAATTGGTGACGATCAATATTGGTCATATAATATAAAGTTGTTGATGAAGAACGCCGACCGAAGGCTTCGCACGTAATCCTGGATCAAAATGTCTTTGTTGATGAAAAACTCGAAGAACGCTCCTGAAGTCGTGAAGAACGCCTTTGAGTCTTCAAGAATTCCCGAAGTCTTGGATCTTGATGCTACTCCCAAAGCTCTGATCTTCTTACTTGTTGTGAATGAAAATGACTAGAATGAGACCCTATTTATAGGTGTAGAATTCTAGATTTGTGGGCTAGATTTGATGGTCCAAAAGATATTATTTGGGGATAATCCCAAAATATCTCAGATTTGATAATCTTCAAAGATATTTATGAAGATATGATTTCTTGGGCTTTTTAAAGATTGAGCTTCATGACTTTGAAAATCCAGAATAATTAATTGGACTTTAGAGGCCCAATTGAATTTATTAGGCTTTTAAGGCCCAATTCAATTTATTAGGCTTTTGAGGCCCAATTCAATTTATTAGGCTTTCGAGGCAAAATTTAATTTATTAATTAGGAATTAAATTATCCAAATTCCCAATAATAAATTATTTTAACACTTAATTTCTACATGTTATTTTTTATTTCGGCAATTAATTTTAATTGCTTTCAGTCTCCCCCATCAAACATATGTAAAGGAGGGTCAAGCAAGAACTAAAGAAAATTTATAGCTCCCAAGAAAGCTTGGATTGCAAAGAATCACTGAAGGAGATCCAAACCTTTGGATTCCTAAATAACTCATCTTATTTTGTAGGGACAAAATACAACCACTAATAAAGAGATTTGGTACATAGACAGTGGTTGTGCAAGACACATGACAGGAGACAAGAGTTTACTACAAGACATAAGAGAGCACGAAAGATTCTATGTTGACTACTTCTCTGAAAATCAGATGTATGGAAGCGAGACATTGCGCTAATGTTTTCTTATATCGAGAGAGTTGTTCTTGCACATAGTTGATGGACTAGGTCCCATGATGACTATTTCTGGTGGAGGGTCGATGCAACTGGGAAAAAAGGGTTCTCCCCAATACAAAAGTGCACAGTGGCCATCCACCATTGGCATATAGTGGGTCCTCCGACCATTGAGATGAGTACCTACGTATTGCTGAAATAATTGCCATCAAATGTTTTTTTAAGTTCAGCCACTGCATGATCGAACTATTCGGCGAATACTACTTGAGGAAGCCTACTGCATAGGATTATCAACGATTGTTGCAAATGCAAGAAGAAAGTCATGCATTTCTCGGAATGCTGGGAAGCCTTGATTGCATGCATTGGAAATGGAAAAACTGTCTGGTTTCTTGGAAAGGCCAATTCACACGCGGTGATCATGGCATTCCAACACTCATGCTCAGAGTAGTTGCCTCTACAGATCTATGAATATGTCATGCCTAGTTTGGAGTATCATGATCCAACAATGATACAAACATATTCAATCAATCTCATTTGTTTATAGATACCTTACAATGACATGCTCCATCCATTAATTTTACAATCAATGTAAGCAATATAATCAAAGATATTATCTTACCGATGGAATCTATCTAGAGTTGGCTACTTTTGTGAAATGTTTTTTATGTTGTCAAGATCCAAAGCCGAAGTATTTCAAGGAATTACAGAGACTGCTAGAAAGGATGTCGAACGGGCCTTTGGAGTGCTTAAAAAATGTTGGGCAATGCTCAGGTGTCCAAGTCATATCTAGTACAAGAATAACTTGAAGGATGTAATGTTAACTTGCATTATAAATCACAATATGATAATCAAAGATAAAGGAAATGCAACGACCGATTGGTCCGTCGATCCCAATTATGTCATTTCACCTCCACAAGTAAGTCAAGAATCAACTGGAGCATTAAATGACTACGTCAGGAGAGGTGTTCAACTACGGAATAAGCATAAACATCTCCACCTTCAACATGATTTAATTAAACATGTTTGAGCTCGATTCGAAAACTATTAGCTAGATATTAAATTGACCATTGTCAAATTTATTTTGTTGCTTTCGAATTTTTGGTGTACTGTATGCCTTTAATTCATATTTTATCATTTATTAGTATAAATTAGTAATATATTTTTGGAGTTTTTTTTAAAATATAATAAAATATTAAAAATTAAAATAACTAGAATATTTAATTTTTATTATTTATTTAAAAAATTAGATAATTAATATAGTTAATAAGGGAATAAACAGAATATTAATTAAAATGGTTTCCAAAAAATCTACTTTTTGAATTCATTGTTGGGAATAAGTTTTATTTTGGAGGTAGAAATATTTTTACTTTTGAGGTGACACTGATGTGGTAGAGAAAAAAAACATGCTTTTTGAGTATAATTATTTAATGCAGCAGAAGGAAGCATATACATATAATCTGTTGATTCAATCATATGAATACCAGATAATATGATATTCGTGTTATTATTATTAATTCATTGATTCACGCATGAATGCCGGAAGAACAATAAATAAAACCACGGGACAAAAGGGAATAAAACTCAATTCTTTTCAATAATCAATTCAATTCCCTTTACAATAGGCTTGAGACACCTATTTATTATATTAAACGAAATCCTAACAAATCTAAACAAATCAATTAAAAATACTATAAATCATATAAAATCCTAACAAATAAATAAAAATCTCAATAATATAGAAATATAATATTATATTTTCTTATCTCCATCATTCTCTCCCACTTCGAAAGATTCATCCTCGAATCTGGAGCAATGTGTAACTTCAGCAAGAGAATTGTGGCAATAACACGTTCAACTTCAGGAGGAGAAACAAAAATCTCAAATCCAAGGACCTCAAAAATATCTGCCGAACAGGTGTTGCTAATGGTGCGAAGAAGATATCCATACATAAAGTGCGAAGTAGAAAAAAAATATCTATCATTACTGATATAGTAATAATAGTTAGTAAAATCCAAATTAATAACTCCATCATGTATATTAGTGAATTAATCAGGATATCGATGTGCACGAATGCCTTTAATAACTTCAGGCAAAAAATTTATGTCCATAAGAATCGGCCCAACCTTAATTAGAGGATTTTGGGCATCAGGCCCAACATGTGTATCTAGGGCAAAAAGCCTAGGGTGGAACCAGTCCACGTAGCCAACATCATTCTCGGCAGCCAACACGGTTGGGACGGTGCCGACTGAAATAGCAATCGGCAGTGGAGAACAAGCTGTGAGCAGAGGCAAATATAGGCGACGAGTGGCTGACACGTGTGCAATTTGTCCGGCGGTATGTCCGCACTCGATGGTGGCCGGTGATGAAGACGTCGTTGCACAGCTTGAAGAGGCTGACGATACCGACATCCGCGGTGTGATTGACTGGGAGTTGTCGGGCTCAGTCAAATAGATCTCGATGCTGATTGTGTTTCTAGTTAGCAGTGGAGAACAGGTGAACATCAACGGGCACTCGATCGCAGGTGTGGGCGGCGCAATCTAGTTCGATTGCTCACGGTGGTGGGTCCCAAAACGATGGGAGGAAGGTTGAACACACAACAATGGAAGTTGATTGGCGGTAATGGTATTGGAACATGGAGGCAAGGCAACGACGGTGGGGGTAGGTTGTGCTTGAAGGAGATCCAGCGTGTTGGAAGTGGCCATAGGTGGTCCTACGGTAAGTGCGGCTGAGTGGACGACAGAGGTGGTACCTGTATCTGATTGTGGTGGAGAAGCTGACATGTTTGTTGCGGGTCGGTGATGGAGAGATATTTTTCGGTTGGGGAATGAATCTGGAATAGGATATGGTGTTGGCGGCTCTGTTGTTCTTGCGGGTTTGGGCTCTCGAGCGGTGGTTTGGCGATGGTTGAATTGTCGTTCTAATTTAAGTGCGTACTCGTGTGCATCAAAAAGTAATTTTGGATTGAGCACCCGAATTTTTTCTTGAAATTAAGGCTCCAAGCCTCGTATGTATCTTGACACTAATTGTTTCTGTGTTTCCTCGGTATTAATTTGACCAAGAAAATGAGCAAACTCTGTGGAATAGGCATGAATAGATCGTGAACCCTGTCGAATATTTTGAAACATTGGGTATATGGTTCCTCGATGAGTAATCTGATCCAAAAATATGGTTTGTTGCAGTTGATGCTGATTAGGGTCATAATTGTATGTTTTTGCATCCATTTCTACATGGTTTTGATGTGCTTATGTTCATATTTGACCCTAAAATGATATACTTTGTGCATTTAACCCTTTTTTGCTAGAAAGTTGTATTTTGTAGTGAAAACGAGCAAAATCGGCAAGAGATGAGCAAGTTCGTAAAAGTCCAGAAATTGTGAGTTGATCCAATGGAGGAAAATTATATACCATGTCGAAGGGTTCGAAGAGAGGGTCGCAACGAAAAAAGAATGGAGTCAATCGGACCTCTAGAACTCAAGATATGAAGAAAACGAGGAAATCGAGGATCGATCGGATGAGTCGAAGTCGGGCTCGTGCGCAACCAAGCCTGGGCTCGTGCGACCACAAGCCCAGATTCGTGCAATGGTGCTCTGGTTCGGGCGGTGAAGGGCCGAACGAGTGGACTGCACGAACCGGACTCGTGCGGCCACTATGGTGCACTCGTGCGAAGCCCCGGACAGACCCAATTTCGAGGGCTGTTTCGTCTTTTCGCTCGTTTAATGAAGGGTATTTTGGACTAAACATTGTGGGCACTATAAATACTCCAAGGATCAGATTCTCAAGGCAATCTAGTTTAGTTTCAAATCATAATTCAAGTTCTTAGATTAGATTAGAGATAGAGGTAGTTACTAGTTGGGTTCTTAAGATTTCTTCTTACGATTTCGTCAATAACTTTTGATCTATTGCTTTGATCGTTGATCTGTTTATTCCTGCATTCTCGTCTTAGCTAGAGCTACGTTTCTACCAATTTAATTTCAATTTCCATTGCCGGATCATTTTCTAGCATTTTAGAGGTAACTTGTATCTTTTCAATTCTCATTGTAATAGGTAATCACTTTACATTTCTTGAATGATGATGATTGTTACTAGCTTAATTGTTCTTTTGTTTACCAAATTAGCCGTGGGCTAATTCCTTCATGTGTTGGTGTATGACTCCTATGGAGTAATGTGGTGATCATGTTGATCTTTTGAATGCTATGAGTTGTTGTATGATCAATTCTCTACATTGATGGATTGTATGAATGCTTTGCATGTGTAGTTGATCATAAGGGCCATTAAGGAGTTAGTCTCATACGAGAGTAGAGCTATTTTTCTAAATCTTCTTGTATTAAGGCCGATGCATGCCAAGTGTTTGATTA
This sequence comes from Prunella vulgaris, assembly GCA_026898435.1. NCBI lineage: Eukaryota > Viridiplantae > Streptophyta > Magnoliopsida > Lamiales > Lamiaceae > Prunella > Prunella vulgaris. The sequence goes on from JAPKLY010001691.1 coordinate 29,580, forward strand.
AATTCCTAAGATAGTGAGAACTATTATTAGTGAATTGGAAGGACAATTAGAGGCTTTGATGTGTATCTAGGGAGACCTTTTTGCATGTTAGAGTGACTTGCCAATTGATTGTAAAATACCTCATTGCATGATTAAGGGATACTCCACCATGTGAAACATAGGATAGTACACTAGCACATATCTCTCACATTTGCTCACTTTGCAACCCAATGTGATAGGTAGTTTACTCTTTTGACGCATTAATAGACAATAGATACCTTTCCCCTTTATTGCTTTGTTTGCTTTTCGAATTGAAACAACAAATTTCCCTTATAATTCCCCATCTCCCTAGGGTTCGATAAATATTAAACTTGGTCAAACTTGCCATGACAATAGCGAACACGTACACTTGCGTGAGGACACATTCCGTTGAACAAGTTTTTGGTGCCGTTGCCGGGGAGACGGCTATTTTGTTTGGTTGTTTGTTGTTTCTTTCTTTTCGAAATCTTGATACTATATTGTGAGAGTTTTGATACTTGATTCTTTGTAGGTTAATGCACACAAGGAGTCAAGGGGGAGATCTATTACCCTTTGATTTAGACCTTGAAACGAGCCTACGAAGAAGAAGGGGAAAAGCTAGATTGAATCAAGAGAACATGGAGAATAACATGAATGAAGCTCGAGATAAGATTAGAGAAGAAGAACCATTGAGAGGACAAGTGCATCAAGGTGAAGAGCACTTGACTCAAAGGGAGGTTCCACAACCAGAACCTATACCACATCAATACCAACCTTATCCACCACCAAATCAACCTTATTATCCACCTCAATATCCCAACTACCAAAATTACCCAATAAACCAACCATACTATCCACCACCACCACCACATAACTATCCTTACTATCCATATCCACCACCACCTCAACACCAAAGACCACAAATCATAAACCCACCTCAAAACCATGAACCATTATTGCGAGACTACTTTGAGCCGAGGGTTAATGAACAATATGATGGAATCGAAAGACCACCAATAGATGCTGAGAAGTTTGAGCTCAATAAAAATCTCTTGAAGTTGTTAAAGGAATCTCCTTTTGAAGGATCAAGTGATTGAGAAGATCCCAATGCTCATTTGAATAACTTCATGGAACTATGTGACACGATCAAGTATAAGGGGATGTCTAATAAAGAGAAGAAGCTATGTTTCTTCAATTTTATCTTGACTGGGAGAGCTAAGACATGGATTCGATCTATGAATCCGAAAGCAGCTACATGGGATGAGTTAAGTTCACAATTTCTCAAGAAATTTTACCCTCCATCAAAGATGTTAAAGGCTAGAGAAGAGATAAAGAATTTCCGACAAAAGGCGAGAGAAACCATATCAAGTGCTTGGGAGATGTACCAAACCTTGTTGTTGGCTTGCCCTCAACATGGTTTGAGGGATGAAGACATTCTTTTGACATTTACCATAGGATTGCATGAAGGAGACAAGAATTACTTGAATTCTTGTGCCAGAGGCTCGGTTTGGACAAAGACCGTTCGACAAGTGAACGAGATCACCGAGAACATAGCTGCAAATGCTATTTTCCAAAGGGAAGCTAATAGTGGAACAGGTGATCGAGTTGCACTTCTTGAGGAAAACATGAAAAATGTATTGAACTTGTTCTATGGAGGCCAAAACCAAAACCAAGCCCCAGCTCCTATGCAAGTAAGTGTTGTCGAAAGTCTTCCTCCTCCTATTACCTCTACTCAAGAAGAAGTGAATTACATGGGTTGTCCTCAATACAACAATTCTTTTCAAAGTAATCAAAGGTCATATGTTGCTCCACCTTTTAGACAACAAGGGGGTTCGTATCAAAATCAAAGCAACCCTCCATACAATCATGTTGGTCCCGAACGAGTATAATCAGTGTATGGGGGGGAATACACTGATGTCAGATTTTCCCAAAATCTCAGGAAAATTCTCTTTCAGACTTAGTCAGGAAGCTCCTGAACTGTTCAGTCTACTGATGGTCCTCAGGGGCAGCAGGGACGGATCAGTGAAGAACCAAATAGGCTAAGTCAGAGTTGTGCTCTCAGAAGCTCAGTAGAGATAACAATCCAACTGACCGCTCGGAAGCTAGTCAGTTGGGCTACTATCTCAGTAAGCTCAGATTAGTGCGGAATGTGAGCCCTTAAGTGTTTACTCATTTTAGTTCTGAAAACTTTATCAGTTTGCTTAGTGGAAACGTGGTTAACGCTGGTGAACAGTTTACTGATCAGGATGACAAGTCAGTCCTGATGGTTTTTCAGAAACAATGCAAGTATGCTTCAGTTTAATATGATGTCAGTTTATGATCCTGAGCAGAATAGTAAATCAGCACACAAGGGTCTTTTAACGTGGTTCGGAGATAACCAACTCCTACGTCCACGACCTGATTGAACAGGAAGCTATCCTCAAAACCCTGAGGATAGGTACTTGGGTTTTACATGCCAAGGGACACGAGTAGCCAATTTCCTCTCTTAGGAACTGACCCCTGGGTGGTTTTACAAGTCCCAGTCCTTACTACCAACCAACTCACAACCTGAGGGGTTTGGTATACACGTTTTCCAACTATTTTGTATTGATCCCTCTAATAAATCAAGGCTAAGGATGGGACCAATACTCTAAGCAATGAATACAGAGGAGATTCCTACTACAACACTAGGGAAATTTAAGTTTCAGAGTGTTGTTTCAAATCAACTTTGAGTGCTTGGAATCTTGAGAGTTTCTCTTGGAAATTTCCCGTTAGCCTTGAATGGGTGCAAGGCTCTCTGTATTTATAGGGAGGTTTGAAATAGATCCGTTGGAATTGATCCGTTTTAAACCTTCCTATTTAGGGTAGGTGCAGTCTTTGGTTGTCCTTGTCTGACATGGACCATACCTAGTATGGCAAAGTTTCTGATCCGCCACCTGCACCTCTGAGAAGCATTAAATGCGTTTCAGTCTCCGTACATACGTGTCGCCTTTTAACTGGTCACTTGTCCAACGGCTATTTTGTCGGCATTGACTTTACTGAACATCGTACATTTATAACTCTGAGTTTCTCGTTCTTTACTCAGTATAAATGTTTGTCTTATGTTGGAGACTCTGACATTCTTTCTGCTTCTTCAGACTTCCATTCGCACGTGTAACCTTTGGGTCTCAGGACTTACAAGTATCAGGTTAACTGATACTAGGCCCAAGTCAGGACTTAAGAACATCAGTGAGATGTTCGGCCTGATCAAGGTTACACTGAGCCTTCACTGATAAAGACTTTCCTGAGCATGCTTAGACTACTCAGTTCTGTCAGGGTCAGTGGTCTTCTTCAGGATGGATTCTAGGCATCTTCAGGACTCTTTCTAGGATCTTCAGGTTGCAGCTTCAGGTTGACCATCTTCAGGATGTTCAAAACCTTCAGGGTTGGAACAGCTTCAGACTTCAGACTTTACAGACGTCTCCATCAGTCCTCACTCCTCAGTACGTTCCCCCTGAACTGAATACCTATGAACAGAAAATCTATTCTAACCTATCTAATCGTGAGCCTATCATCCTGATGAACTATACTTGGGCAAATTCATCAAGGGGTTTTGGGATCTAATCAAAACACTTAAGATTGTCCCAATAATTTCCCCCTTTTTGATGATGCCAAAACCCTTTGAAAAATCCTACCATCTAAACAAGTTACTGACTTAGTCAGTATTCAGTTCAGGAACCTATATCAGGTCCTTAGTTCAATAAGATGGAAACAGAAAAGGGTTAGTACAGTTCTTGATAAAGAGCAGAAAAGTAAATCAGGAGTCAACGAGATGTTGTCTCAGGAATATAAAATAGTTTATGTTGGGACAATCTGAGTATTTTGATTAGATCCCAAAACCCCTGATGAATTTGCCTAAGTATAGTATTCAGGATAAAATAGTTCAGGATAGTTAGGTTAGAAATTCAGTACAGGAGGACCATGCTAAAGACTGAAGAATATTGGAGTCGACCCAATTTACTGAAGTCTGAAGTGTAAACCATTCTGAACAAGTCAGTCAGTCTCGCTGAAGATTGTCTGTTCTGAAGCTGAAGATCGAAGCCTGCTGATTCATCCTAAAGTCAACCCTGAAGTACCATTGGCTGATGTTTCTACTGAGTACACTAAGCATACTCAGGACAGAAGTCAGTCAGTGAAGAGTAAGTATCTCCTATCAGGCTGTGCTGAATGCACATAGGACCTGACTTAGGCCTTGGTTCAGTTCACTTGAATCCTGTAAGTCAGAAGCAAAAAGGTAACACATACTGAGCTGAATAACCTATCAGGCTGTGCTGAATGCACGTAGGACCTGACTCAGGCTTTGGTTCAGATCACCTGAATCATGTCAGTCCAAAGCAAAAGGTTATTTATGCTATGGGACAAGAGACAAAAAGAATGTCAGTAAGACTCCATTAAGACACGTTCAGACTGAGTTATTAACAAGAGACTCAGAGCATTGAATGTACGAGGAAGGATAAATGTCTGAAGGCCAACTAGCCGTTATAGCAGAAAGCTAATGATCTTTCGACACGCAAGCACGGAGTCTGCGCAGCATTTAATGCGTCTCAAAAGGTTGCAGGTGATGTGACAACTTGCCAGAATAAGCATGGCGGGTAGGTCGAACAGTATTTCTAGCCTGCAATCTACCTAAAATAGGAAAGATTTGATTTGATCTCCTCCAACGGATCTATTTTGAATCTCGCCTATAAATATGGAGAACCTTGCACCCATTCAAGGTTAACGGGAAATTTCCAAGAGAAAACTCTTAAGAATCCAAGAACTCAAAGCATATCATAAACAACACTCTGCAATTAAATTTCCCTAGTGTTGTAGTAGGATTCACTCTGTATTTTCTTAGATTGATAGCTCTATTATTTAGCATTGATTTGTATTGCTAGAGCTATATTAGTTGGAAACCAGAATACCAAACCTCTCAAAGTGTGAGATAGGTTGGTTAGAAGGACTGGGACTTGTAAAACGCCAGGGGTCAGTTCTTAAGAGAGGAAGTTGGCTACTCGTGTCCCTTGGCACGTAAAACCCAAGTACCTATCCTCAGGGTTTTGAGGATAGCTTCCTGTTAAATCAAGTCGTGGACGTAGGAGTTGGTTATCTCCGAACCACGTTAAAAAGTCCCCTATGTGCTGATTTACTGTTCTGTTCAGGATCATAAATGTCATCATATTAAACTGAACATACTGCATTGGTTTTAACTTCAGGACTGAATCAATCATCCTGAATCTGAATACTGTGCACTCAGCCTTAACCACCAATTTACTAAGCAACTCAGAGAAAACGTTTTCAGAAACTAAAACGAGTAGAATCTAAGGGCTCACTTTCCGCACGTACTCTGACTCACTGAGATAGTAGTCCAACTGACTCGCTTCCGAGCAGTCAGTAGGTTTGTTATCTCTACTGAGCTTCCGAGCACTTTACTCACACTCAGTTTATCTGACTCGTTACTGAACCGTCCCTGCTGCCCCTGTGGACATTCAGCATACTGAGTACTTCAGGGAATCCTGACTGAGTGCGTTAGAGCATTTTTCTGAGTCTTTCAGAAAAATCTGACATCAGTGTATTCCCCCCCCACACACTGATTTAACTCGTTTCGGGACCAACAAGTGGTATCAGAGCAGTGGTTCAAAAGATCACTGACTTTGTTTACCAACAGTTTCTGAGGAGAAACTTTTGGTGGTCTACTGAACTGATCTTGTTTCTGAAAAACTGCATATCATGGCATCCGGTTCTAAACGCCTCGAGGGCAATCTTCCTGAATTCTCTATTGACAATTATGACTATTGGAAATTCAGGGTACTCGCACATCTCTATTCTATCCATGATCAGATGCCACAGGTGATTGAACATGGCCCAATCAGATTTATGAGAAATCTTCAGACGACTTGGCCTGTTGCTGGCAATGTCCCTGTTCCAGCCGCCGGAGATGAAGAAGTGGAGAGGTCCGCGCTTAATTCTGATCAGATTAAGCAAATCGGACTGGATAATGTTGCCAAGAACATTATACTCCACACCATTTCTTACGAGAACTCGGTCAGGCTGATGCATCTGAGGACAGCTAAGCAGATCTGGGATATCCTGAGGGAGATGAGCGAAGGATCTGAAAAGATCAAGGAAAACAAGAGAGATCTCACTATCAGGAAGTTTGAGGCCTTCAAGATGCTAGAGGGAGAGTCCATCGATCAGACGGAAGCTCGGTTCATTAAGATGATGAACGAGCTAGCAACCCTTGGGAAGGAGTTTCCCAAGAGGGAGGTGTCTTCTAAGATCCTGAACTGTCTCCCTGAAAGATGGGACACAGGAGTAATTCTGTTGAAAAACACTCAGGACCTTACAAACATCACTCACTCACACCTATTCTCTGAGTTAAAGGCTCTGGAATTTGACCTCGATAAGAGGAAGAAGATGGGTGTTGTCAGTGAGGAAGTTAGTGAGGAGAAGACATCTGAAAAGGAGAAGAGCGTGGCTCTTAAAGCTACTCCTGAGCCTGAGGCTGGATCTGGCTCCAAGTCTCTAAAAGACATGAACAAAGATGAGCTAGCCTTGGAGTACAGCCTGATGGCACGGCGATTCGAGAAACTGAACTCTCGTTTCGGTAGGTATAAGAAATTTTATACTGACACCCGTGATCGTAGGTACTCCAGCCCCAAGAGATCTAGCCCCCGGAGAGAAGAAAGAAGAGGTTCAGATTCCAGGAGGGATCGCAATGAGCCTGAGCGACGCAGAGATGAAAAGAGGAGAGAGGATGAGCCCAGAAGATCCAACTCCAAACCTGAAAGATCATCAGGGAGCAGGAGGGAACCCTCTGATAAAAGGTACACTGACAAGAAGCTTTCTTCTGATGCAGATCAGTGCTACCACTGCAAAAAGTCCGGACATTATCAGTATGATTGTTCGGAGCTCAGTGCTCGTGAGCGAGAAGATCGGAGAGCCAAAAGAGAGCTCAGGGCTTCAGACCGGAGAGCGTTGCTTGCTGAGGACTCCTCAGATTCAGATGGCCCTGGACGCCGGTCTCCTGAACTCTTTTCAGATGAGGAGTATGATGACCTCTGCTTGATGGCAGATGATGAGGTATGTTCTTCTGCCTCTTCTCTTGATCACGCACCTGAGTTTAGCTCAGATTCAGCAGGAGAACTCGACCTTCAGCTCGCCCTAGAGCAATTGATGGTTGACTTCTCAAGGCTGCAGGAGACTCATACTCACACAGTGGATGTGAACACACAACTGAGTGAGAAGAACGATCGGTTAACTGAGTCTCTCAGAGTAAGAGATACTGAGGAAGCCCTCAGATTAGTACATCTTCAGGAGGAGCTACTTAATGCAAAGAATAAGCATGATGAAGCTCCACTGGAGGTAGAAAGACTGAAGGGTGTCATCAGCTCGCTGATTGAGACTCGTGATACTGATTTGTTCCTTGCTCAGGAACAACTGATAATTGAGCGAACTGCTTTAAGAATGATGCTCGAAACTGAGTGGCAAGCTCGCCTTTGTGCTGAGCAAACTGCTTGGGATCTTGAGCTGATCTCAAAAGAGAAAGCTCATTCAGAATTAGTGCTTCAATACACCACTGAAATTGAGGCCCTGAAAGAAGCCAATGGGCATCTTGAAGTCAAGCTGAAGAAGTTATACACATCTACCCAAGTGGTTGATGAGTTGACAAATTTCTCTCAGCTGACTGATGGTGCTAAAGCTGGGTTAGGCTATGATGCCACAAAAGACCCAAAGGGCAAGAAGAAGAGAGGTGCTTCAGGGAGCAACTCTCAGAAAAATTTTGTCCCTGCCCTAACTGATGACAAGAGCTTAAGTGTTGCTCATCAGAATAAAGGCAAAGGGAAGGAGAAAATGCCTGCTGAACCTGTCAGGCAAAGGACTGAGAAACCAAGACAAAAACCTAAGGAAAAGGTCAAAGTTTCTCAGT